>PVKU01005570.1:0-120829 GCA_004027475.1 Anoura caudifer | reverse complement strand
TGCTGCCCCCTTTGTCAAATATTAATTACCACAGAGACTTGGGTTTATTTCTGGGCTCTCTGTTCTGTTCCACTGATCCATGTGCCCGTTTTTATGCCAGTACCAGGCTATTTTGATTACAGTGGCTTTGTAATACAGTTTGATATCAGGTATTGTGATCCCTACTTTGCTCTTCTTTCTCAAAATTGCTGCAGCTATTTGGGGTCATTTATGGTTCCATATAAATTTTTGAAGTGTTTGTTCTATGTCTGTGAAATATGCCATTGATACTTTAATAGGCATTGCATTGAATTTGTAAATTGCTTCGGGTAGTATGGACATTTTGATGATGTTGATTCTTCCAATCCATGAACACAGTATATATTTTCATTTGTTTGTGTCTTCTTTGATTTCTTTCTTCAGTGTTGAGTAGTTTTCTGCATACAGGTCTTTTGTCTCCTTGGTTAGGTTTATTCCTAGGTATTTTATTTTTCTTTTTGCTATAATGAATGGGATTTTTGTCTTGATTTCTGCTTCTGCTGTTTGATTGTTGTTATCCAAAAATGCCTTTGATTTCTGGATATTGACTTTGTATCCGGCTGTTTGGCCAAATTCATTTATTAGGTCGAGCAGCTTTTTGGCCGAGTCTATAGGATTTACTACGTACACTATCATGTCATCTGCAAACAATGATAGTTTTGTTTCCTCCTCTCCAATTTGGATGCCTTTTATTTTTTTTTGTTGCAATAATAAATGGGATTGTTTTCTTAGTTTCTCTTCCTGCTAATTTATTATTGGTGTTTAATAATGCCATTAATTTCTGGATATTAATTTTGTATCTTGCTACTTTGCCAAATTTATTTATCAGATCTAGTAGGTTTTTGGTGGAGTTGTTACAATTTTCTTTGCACAATATCATGTCATCTGTGAATAATGAGAATTTTATTTCCTCCTTTCAAATTTGATGCCTATTATTTCTTCTTATCTGGTTACCATGGCTAGGACTTCCAGTACTATGTTGAATAAGAGAGATGAAAGCTGACATCCCTCATCTTGTTCCTGATCTTAAGGAGAATGATTTTAGTTTCCCCCCATGGAAGATGCTGTTGGCTGTAAGCTTTTCATATATGACCTTTATTATATTGAGTGTGATTCCTCTATTGCCACTTTGCTGAGAATTTTTATCATGAATGTATAGTCAATTTTATCAAATGTTTTTTTCTTTATTGATATGATCATGTAATTTTTGCCTTTCATTTTGTGTATGTGATGTATCACATTTATTGATTTGCAAATATTGTACCATCCTTGCATCCCTAGAAAAATCCCAATTGGTCATGGTCTTTTAAATGTATTGCTGGATCCAATTTGCTAATATTTTGTTGAGAATTTTAGCATCTATGTTTATCAGGGATATTGGCCCATAATTTTCTTGCTTTGTAGTGTCTTTATCTGGTTTTGGAGTTAGAATAATACTGGCCTTGTAAAAAGAGGTTGGAAGTCCTCCCTCCTCTTGAATTTTTTGGAATAAGTGAGGAGGATAGTTGTTACTTTTTCTTTAAATGTTTGTTAAAATTCACCTCTGAAGCCATCCATTCTAGGACTTTTGTTTGCTGAGAGTTTTTTGATTACGCTTTAATTTCATTAGTTATAAGTCAATTCAGGTTTACTGGTTGTTCCTGAATCCATTTTGGAAGGATCCATGTTTCTAAGAATTTGTCCATTTAGCTCAGGTAGTCCAATTTGTTGGCATATAGTTCATAGTATATTCTTGCACTCCTTTGTATGTCTGTGATGGCTGTTGTTACTTCACTCTTTCATTTCTTGTTTTATTTATGCAGGTCTTCTCTGTTTCTTGATGAGTCTGGCTAAAGGTTCATCAATCTTTATCTTTTCAAAGAATCAACTCTTAGTTTCATTGATTTTTTTTTGTATTTTCTTTGTAGTCTCTATGCCATTTATTTTCACTTTGATCTTTATTGTTTCCTTTCTTCTACTTGCTCTGAACTTTTCTTGCTGTTGTTTTTCTAGTTGTTTGAGATATAGGGTTAGATTGTTTATTTGAGGTTTTTCTTGCTTTTTGAGGAAGACCTGTACTGCCATGAACTTCCCTCTCAGGACAGCTTTTACTGTGTCCCATAGATTTTGAGTTGTTGTGTGTTTGTTTTCATTTGTGTCCAGGTAATTAAAAAACATTTTTTAAATCCTCATATGGCAGTATGCTTATTGATTTTAGAAAGGGTGTGTGTGTGAGAGAGAGAGAGAGAGAAAGAGAGAGAGAGAGAGACAGACAGACAGACAGACAGACATTGATATGAGAGAGAAACATTGATCAGGTGCCTCCCATATGTGCCCCAACCGGTGATCGAAACTATGACGTTTTGATGTATGGGACAATATTCCAACCAACTGAGCAACATTGCAAGGGCTCCAGATAATTTTTTATTTCTTGCTTGATCTTATTAGTAACCTATTCATTGTTTAATAACATGCTCTTTAGCTTCCATGTGTTTAAATGTTTTTGAGGGTTTTTTTTTGCATTTGAGTTCTAGTTTCATACCATGTGATCTGAGAAGATGCTTGATACGATTTCAGTATTCCTGAATTTTGTAAGACTTATTTTGTGTCCTAAGATGTGCATGAAATGTTCTCTAAATATCAGCTAAATCCATCTGTCCTAGACTGTTGTGTAAGGTTGCTGTTTTCTTGTTGATTTTTTTGTCTGGAAAATCTATCTAGTGTGACAGTGGGGTGTTAAAGTTCCCTACTATGACTGCTTTGCTGTAGATATCTCCCTTAAAGTCCACCAACAGTTTTGTTAATATATTAGTTGCTCCTCTATTGGGCATACATATGTTTACCAGGGTTATATCCTCTTGTTGGATTATTCTCTTTAGTATTATTTAGTGCCCTTCTTTGTCTCTTGTTATGGCCTTTGTTTTGAAGTCTATTTTGATGGATATAAATATTGCTACCCAACTTTTTTGTTTGCATTTGCATGGAATATATTTTCCATCCTTCACTTTCAGCCTGTGTGAATCTTTTGTTCTGAGGTGGGTGTCTTGTCAACAGCATGTGTATGGGCCATGTTTTCTTATCTATTCAGCTATTCTATGTCTTTTGATTGGAGCATTTAATCCATTTACATTTAAGCTTAATATTGATAGGTACTTTATTATTGCCCCCCCCCCTTTTTTAACCTATGCTCCCCTCTCTGTTTCTTCTTCCTCTTAAAGCAGTCCCTTTAACATTTTTTTGCAATGCCATTTTGGTGGTAATGAGCTTCTCAAACCTTTTTGGGGGGATGGGGATTCTGGAAAGCTCTTTATTTTGCCTTCAGTTTTAAATGGTAGCCTTGCTGCATAGAATTGCCTTAGTTTCAGGTTCTTGTTTTTCATTACTTTTGGATATTTCATGCCAACTGCTTCTGGCCTGAACTGTTTCTGTTGAGAAATCAGATGACATTCTAATGGGTATGCCCTTGTAGATAACTGTTTTCTCTTGGTGCCTTAAGATTCTCTCTGTCTTTAACCTTTGACATTTTAATTATGATGTGTTCTGGTTTGGCTCTCTTTGGGTTCATCTTGAGAGGGACTCTGCTTTCTGAACTTGTGTGAGTTTTTCCTTCACCAGTTCAGGGAAGTTTCTTGTTATTATTTCTTCAGACAGGTTCTCTATCCCTTGCTCACTTACATCTCCTTTTGGTACGTACCCCTATGATGTACGTGTTTTTATGTTTCATTTTGCGACTCAAGACACTGGCCCGCAGTGTCCACAGCATTATGGATAAAACGAGGCAAATTCACACAGACTACCGAGTCCTGTGGAGGAAAAGGGACAGCACAGCCAGTCTCTCAAGTGGAGAGCACCCTGACCCTTGCCTTGAGAGGCTTTTATTGGCTTTCTAACAGCATATGTCAAAGAAGGTTGTCATTCGTTATACTTAGGTTTGGTTTAGGAAATTACTTTTTACAGATAGCAATGGAAGGGGTGTTACTAATTACTTCTTAAAGATTAACAAGGAAAAAATGTTGCAAATGCAAGGGGGAATGATAAGAGTAACAGGTCTGATTACACTTCAATCCTTGGGAGAATTAGCACAGACTTCAGGAAGTTACTTTTAAAGATATGCAGTAAGCATTTGCTGCCTCAGCTGAGGGTGAGGGAGTTTTAGCAAGAGCAAGTCACAAAGCAGCCTAGGTACAATGCAGGCCTGATTTCCCACGGGGAACTTCTTTGCAGGCATGGTTCTGCCTGCTGACTTGCTCCCCACTGGTTTTCCACATGGGTGCTGAGCTACGTTTCCACACCTTGTGAAGCGGTTCCCTACAATTTTGTCTCAAATTCTCTTAAACTATCCTCATTCTTTTTACTTCTTTTTCTTTTTGCTTCTCTGATTGGGTGTTTTTCCTACCTTGTCTTCCAACTCACTGATTCAGTCTTCTGTTTTATCCAGTCTTCTGTTAATTCTTTCTAGTGTATTCTTAAAAAAAAAAAAAATCCCCACTTGAGGATATGCTTATTGATTTTAGAGAGAAAAAATGAGGGTAGAGAAAAACATCACCTCAGTCAGTAGCCTCCCTTATGCACCCCAACCAGGGATCAAACTCTCAATCTAGTTATATACCATGACCAGGAAGTTGAACGTATAACATTTTCATGTATGGGAAGATGTTCCAACCAACGGAGCCACTTGACAAGGGCCAGTGTATTTTTTATGTCAAATATGGTATTCTTCATTTTCATTTGGTTCTTAGTTGTGGTTTCTATGTTCTTTTTCATGTTATTGTAGTTCCTGCTAAGTTCCTTGTAATTCTCACTACATTTCTTGATAAATACTACTTTGAACTCTAAGTCTGATAAATTTCTTGCCATTGTTTCTTATAGCTCTTTTTATGGAGATTCTGCCTATTGTTTCATTTGGGGCTTGTTTGTCTCTCCATTTTAGCTGTCTCTTAGTGCTTGTTTCTATGTATTAGATAGAACTATTATTACTCCCAGTCTTTGTGGGGTCACCTTATGTAGTAGGTATCCTTTTGGATCCAACTGTGCAGTCTCCTTGATCTTCTGAGCTGGATGTTCTAAGAATGTCTTTTGTGTGGGGTATGTGGACCCTCCTCTTATTATTGAGTCTTGATTGCTGTCAGCCCATTTGTGGGTGGGATCGATCCTCAGTCTGGCTGATAGAGAAGTTCAACCCTGACCACATCGTATAAGCTGTTGTACAGTGCTGACAGGACAAAACATACTAAAAAAAAACAAACAAGTGAAAACAGAAAAAACAATAATAACAAAAACAACACCAAAATAGAATTAGGAAAGATAGTCAATAAAGAATAAGGCAAGAAAAGAAGCAAAGAAAAAATGATATGAAGGGAATGAAGGAAGAAAAGAAAAATAAAGAATGGGAAAGGAAAAATGGAAAAAAGAATAAAGGAAAAAAGAAAAAGCAGAAAAAGAAAAGGAAAGAGAGAAATAAGAAATATGAAAGAAAAAAAGGAGAAGAAGAGAAAAAAATGAAATAGGAAGGAAAAGAATATAAAAGAAAAAAACTGGAGTTCTTCTTAGCAGAGTTTAGGGCCTGCTGTGGTCTCATTTTGAATATACTGTTTGTGAAGCTGGTTGGATCTTCCTCCAATCTTGTCTGAAGCTGACCACTTGATGTGCCAGTTTTGGGCCTCCTGTGAGGTTTTCTGGTGCAAGCCAATGTCAGACACTGCCCATGCCTGGCCCTTGGCAACCTGTCTGAAGCTGCAAGTAATTCATTGTTTTTGGCTGTCTCCACTGGGTTCGGCTGTGCATGGAAGGATCAAGCTGTGCACCAAGACTGGTTTTTACCAGCACAGGGCCCAGTGGTGGATCAGCAGACATCTCAAGGCATCCCAGGTTCTGCATTGCCTGCCACTGCCTGCCAACTGGTTGTCAGGATTAGTCACTGAAAAGGCTCAGTCTCTGAAAGAGCCTCTGGCAGAACAGGGAGGATGGGGCCACCGGATCTCCCATGACGGGGAGGTGCCATTCAGACTTCAGAGAAGATGATAGTTACATTCCCCTGCACCCAAGCTACAGGTCTGAATGTGTCCTGGATATTTTCTCTGACCTAGGCAGGGCAGACCCCCTAGCAATCTGGCAGAGGGGGCCTCCAGAGCCCAGAGATTGGGTCCACTATTGGTGTTATACTCTGAATGTTCCTGCTCTGAGCTGTTCTTTCCTCCTTGGAACTGTGTTCAGTGGGGGTATCCCAGGCTTAGGAGGGCTGATTCAACCAGTCTCCCATTTGGTGGAATTGGCTGCAATCTGTATGATGGGGGAGGGCACTTCCTCCCCTTCCCGAGCATCACGGGCTAAATTGCAGGGGAGCTAATATCTGCTGCCCCACAGTGCAGCCTCAGAGCTCAACACTTGCTCATTTGACTCCTAGACAGATGCCTCCCTAGGAGAAGTAGTCCCCAAAGCCTAGCTACCTCTGTATGGTCCTCTGGCTCCTCTACACCACCAGACCAAGCCTAAAATCAGTCCTACCTGGCACTCTGATCTTTCCATGTGGCTGGTCACAGCAGGGTCCAGTCAATCCTAGCTCTTCCAAATGGGCTGAAAGTCTGGCTTACCTGCACCGCCAGTCTGCAAAGGGTGGATAGAAAATCCCAGCCCTGTGCTATTTATTTCCCTTTGCTGAGGAACCCAGCAGGACTGAGCAGTTTAGCAGGTGAGGGGAGAGCCATGCTCTCAAAGTGGGCGAGACTGATCCTTTTTCCTAAACCATACAGTTTAGTCACTGACCAACTGTGTGCCCAAAACCTTTCCAGAGAATAGAGGGCTCCTTAAACTCACTGCTGGGTGTAGCAGGCAGACTCTTCCACCAATGAGCATGGCAGTGTGTCCTCTCCAGCAGTCACAGACCAGAGTGGACTTCCCAGGCTAGTGTTGTAATAGTAGGAGCACTCCTTCCTTGGAATGGTGCGGTCCTAGTCTCCCAGGTGGACAGAATCCCCCACGGATTCCCACTGCCCAATGCTGTGTGAGCCCTCCTTCTCATCTCTGTTGCTCTTGGTTGGGAGATGCCTGCATGGAGGAGGGGGTTTTGCAGTGGCAGTATCTCTCCGGCTTCTCAGCTTCTGCATCTATGTGATGGTGTTCACTCTGTCTACACCTCTGCTCCTCCTGGCTTCTTCTGTGCTTCTGGTTATACTATTTCAGATCAGCTACGTTTCAACTGGTTTCTCAAGTTGATTGCCCTGTAGTGTTTAGAATCAACACCAGTCTGGGGCTGGGAGCAAGTGGATGAGAGCTTCCAACTATTCCAGAGCCACCTTGGAACTATCTTTTGTTTCTTAAAAATAACCTGCTTAAAATAACTAATATCCTCAAGAGGTGTATTTTGGAGTGGAAAACTCTGGGTCTCCTAAATGGAAATTCCCATGGTTGATGTTTTCTGTCTCCTCCTTCATTCGCTGGTTTTAGTCAAGGCAGTGGATGAAGGATGCTGGTAATTCTCCTTGACGTATCTGTTGTTTTCCTGGCAGCAGTGGGGACAGGAATTATCCCATAGAGGAGAGCACAGCTCTTGGTGTGACATGGTGGCCCTTCTGAACTCATTGCTGAAATCACCACCTCTGCCCCATCCACCCTCCCCACATCCTTCTTCTCTGCCTCCCTCAGCTTAAACAACAGAAATTTATTGTTTCCCAGTCCTGATGCCAGAAGTCCAAGATCAGGGCGTTGACAAGGTTGGTTCCTTCTGAAGCTGAGGGAGAATCTGCATTCTCTCTTAGCTCCTACTGTTTGGCTGGCAATCATTCCCATTCCTTGGCTTGTAGAAGCATCTCCTGATCTCTGCCGTTATCTCCACACACATTCTCCCTGTGTGCTTGTCTGTGTCCAAATTTCCCCTTTTTATAAGTACACCCTACTCCAGTATGACCTGTCTTAACCAAATACATCTTGACCTTGCTTCCAAGTAAGGTCGCATCCTGACCCTCCTTCTCTTTCTGCTCAGCTCATACAGTTGAATTTAGGAGAATTAAATAGGCAAACACTGTGACTCATCAGAATATTATGAAGTGGAATATAAAACCTATGGACATACAAAGGAAAACCACACGGAAGAGACATGCCAGTGTATTTGTCAACTGCACTGTAGGCCCATTCCCGCCAGTGACATCACACCTTCTCTTGTGCTGATCGTAGGCACTGATGTGTGCAACAGGTAGGCCCAAGTGACAGGTTGCCTTTCTTTTTGTATAATATTGGTGCATAGTGTTTGATGAATTTATACCAGTACATGGGACAATTGACAGGAGGCGACATTGGTCCCAGAAGATCCTGGGTCATGGTATCATTCTTAAAGCTCTCTCATTCCACCTGCTTTATGTGAGGCACTTTGTATAAATTGTTTTCAACCAATATGGGCCATGGCCAATGTCTTTTCCATCACAGGAGTGAAGACACTGAGGATCAGGAAAGCCAATTTCCTTGCTTATGGTCACATAGCTGATTCAGAACTGAAACTTGAGCCTTCCTGAATCTAGATCCTGGTTTCTTTCTGTCTCTCTGCCTCTGACAGTATTACTAAGTTTCCCAATTTCCTAGCCTCTTCTGGAAAACACCATTACAGGAAAAGCAGTCCGGTGGTATTTTCTGTCTTTTACATTTATCTCTGTCTTTTTTAAACAAACTAGAGTTTACCCTGAGAGATATGAATATTACAAAAAAAGGAGTTTCTGTAGATTGGTTGTGCCAACATGGACAGATGAGCCTAGGGGCCCTTTTCTCTGTCGTTGGACAGCTGCCTGTTGGGAGCTCAGCATTTCTGGTACCAGTGTCTCTCTCAGAATTCTTGCCAGGCCCAAGGGTTTGCTTGCAGTTGCTGGTGTGTGGTGTTTGGGATGTTTGTGGGTGGCATTTTTTATTTTGGTTTTGTTATTTGCCCTTTGTAGTAGTAATGTTGGCATCATTTCTTGCTGCTCAGATGTTCTGTGGCTTTCAAGCAAAAATATTTGAAAATGTACTAAGTCAGAGGGCTTTATAAAAAGTTTCATGTTTTGGAGACAAGGCTGAGCTTTTTGGGCCATTGGTGACATGCTGTAATGAACTTTAGGCCTTTGCATATGCAGTTCTCTCTGCCTAGAAGGGGGGATATAAACTCAGTAGTTGGAGGGGCAAGCATACAGCTAAAATGGGACATGTGGAGGTTCAGCCTCATTCCATTGTTGCTGAGGAAGAAATGTTACTTTGATGTGGCCGGATCTCCTCTCCTGTATCTTCCAGAGGAACCAAAAATCTTAAATAAAAAAGTGTTTAGTCTTGATGTTGGAAACCAAATAAAAGTACAGTCTTTGTAGTCTGCCCAAAGCACAGCACATCCTTGGACCCCATTGGGCTTTGGGTCCTCAGTCTGCAGTTTTAGACTCGCATCAGATCCTCAGTTCCAACACCTTCCTCTTCCTACTTTAGGTGACAGTTCCACAGATGTAGCCATCCCTGATATTCTCTGTCCCTTTTAGCTTAAATCGGGAGCCTTCCTTTGCTGCCTCCCCACACACCCCCGACCTGTATTTCTGATTGTTCTTGTCCTTCTTTATTTTCTGCACAGAAGGTAGCCCCTTCCCCAAATGTGCATGATGCTGGTACCGTGGCTGCACCAGGCAATTGTAGAATGCAATGAGGGGTAGGAAATGGGTCTCATTTCTCACCCAGTATGTTTGTCTTTCTGTTGTCATTTGCGTGCTTTTTGCTTGGTGTAGGTGACAGTCAGGTCATCTCTTTATTCTCTGATGATAACTGTCATTGTTGATTATGCCTTGTGAATTTTACCTTAATTGCTTTAGAGAAAAAAAATGTTATTGAAATTTCAATTCACTTATCAATGCCAATCTGTTTTGGTTCCTAGAGGCTAAGTGGGGACAAAAGACTGACAAGTTTCTGATTTACAGTGCTTTTATCATTTGAGGGATAGCTGACTTATTCCTTCCTTTGCTGGAATATTTTAGGTATGAGGCCATTTTCTTGAGGGCAGTCTCTTGCTGACATGTTTAGGCCAACTGGAATAGCATTTCATTGCTGCTCTGGGAAATGTGGGGGAAAGGCCCTCTTATATCCTTGTAAAGATGTCCTCAAGTCTGACCTTAGTGATAGACGGGGACTATTTCTAATGAGCTGCCAAGAAGTTTGCATGTGATACAACCCTGCATAGATTGCTGTGGTCTCATAAGCTGGGCTTTCCTTCCCCTTTGGGATTGAAACATTTACAGGGCTCAGTCAGTTTCATGCTGGGAAGTCACCCTGCACATATGCTTAGAAATGCATATATGTTTTTAAAAAATGTGAACTCTTTGCCATCATTGCAAAGGAATATAAAATGACCTATTTTTCAAAAAGGTGTAGAAATTGATGAGGCAAAACGGAAGTCTATGAGTGGTTCATTTATGGGTTAGGAGAGAACATGTTCTGTGTTCCAGACACTCGTAATAAGATGAAAAACTGTCTCAGGATCATTGGAGAGACGAAGTTAATTGGGAATGGTGCACGTGTGTGTGTGTGTGTGTGTGTGTGTATGTGTAGGGCAGTGGAAACAATGTGCTTCTTTCTTCCTCTTTGTTCTTTGTTTTGTTGCTTTTCCCCCCTCTACTTGATAGTAGATGTTTATTTAATTGTAATGTTAAATCAAAAGATTGCAAAGTCAACTAGCTGGTTATTAGTTGGTAAACTAGTTCCTGGGAACGTTTTGACATGTTTACTGCATTTAATGCAGGCTCCTTTATGGAAGATGTTATTCAGCAGGGCCCTGCCACCACATTTATGGGAAAGTATTTCGGACACCAGAGAGAACAAAGCATTTGCTCATATCCCAGTGGAGCTGGTTGGCACCCTTACAGAGATCCAGCAGCAAATGCTCATTTTGTAATTTAAAGCACTTATTCCCCAGTATCGTTCTTGGTTTTACAATTTAGGGGAGAATTGAGCTTTTGACTTGTTTTTTGAGACATTACAAAGACCGAGTATTTAAGTTTTTAAGCCAAAGAATAGAATTAGAGTCCCAAATTAGATGAGTGTGAGGATTTGCTCCATGAAACCAGAGAAAATATGGGAAAATGATGATGGATAACCCAGGAAGGAGGATGAATGAATAGAGATGGGTCCTACAGTAAGGTCTGTGACTTCTCAAGAGAGCTCTAACTTTAATCAGCAGAAAGGTGGGAGATGCACCAGGCTTAGGAGTGGATTTATAGAGGTTAGGAGCAGTGGTCTGCACGGTGGAGAGGAAGGCCTGGAATGTGACATCTAAGACACAAGGATCTTCAGTGTTGTTGGGTTATCGTAGGTCTCTTCCAGAACTTATTTACCTCTTTATAGCCCAGCCTTCCACACACACCTCTGCTTACTCTTCTGTCCCATATTATGTCATGACTGTCAAATACCCACAAACCCTGCCAGTTCTTTCTCCCTATTGGTCCCTTGATTGTTTGCAGAGAGCCCAGCCCTTAGTATAATCTCAATAAATGGTGGTGAGATTAATTATAAGGTCACGGAGGGAAGGAAGGTGTATTTGCTAAGGTAATGCCAGCTACTGGAACAAATAAATGCAGTAGATGTTTTCCTCCTGATTTTCAGGGCCTCCCTTCCAAGCATTGATTTAGGCACCTTCATTTTCTGTCTTATGGTTCTGCCATATTCTACATATGTTTTAAAGGTTTGGAAAAAATAAAAAAGAGCAAGGACGAACATGTAAATGAAATTTATCAGCCAGCCCTAGAAATAACGTGCATTACTTGCGCAAATGTCCCAATTAGACAGATGAAAATGTTCAAAAAAGGAGAAAAGAGGCCCAAGAGTTACTTACAAATTTATGTGCTCTTGTGGAACTAGTTTATAATTGCTAGAGGGCAGGGATAGTATTTTCTGTACATTCTTATCTTTCACAGTATTTAGCACATTTCTGTGCATATAAGGGTGGGAAGGTTTTTGGTTGACTGACCTGGAAGTTCAGTTTTTCCATCTGTAGAAGAATTCTGTTTGCCTGACAAAAGTAGAAATTTGGAGTTAGGGAATCTTGTTGCTGACAGTGATCTGATAGGTAATGTGGTCCAGCTGGCTGTTGGTTTTGAGTTTCTTAGAGAGATGCATATAAATACTTAGATAAAATGCACAATAACAACAACAGCAACAAGACTGTAAAATGTTCAGCAAGATTCTCTCTGATTTCCCCAAGTAGTTGTTTATTACAAGGGTTAGCTGAGAGTTTTTCACTGCGGAGGGTTTATTATTCTAATGTGCTTTTGTAACATTTCTGAAATCGCTGCTTATTGAGTGGATTTGAAGCTAACTAGTTAGTTAGGTACTAACTAGTGTACCTGATGGCTTTTACCACTTAGGCACCAGTGGTAAGATGAAATCATCATTCAGTGCAGACAACCGTAGCTCCAAACATTTTACCTAGTGATGTCATTTATCTTTGCAGTAACGCGCTGAGATCGCTCTCCCATTTTACAGTTGACGAAGCTGAGGCCCAGAGACCTTAAGTAGCTTGTTGAAGATAATGCAGCTAAGTGGAGATACTGGAATTGGAGCCACACAGGCTTCTACGCCAGTAGTTTGTATAAGAAAACACCTTTGTTCTCTCTGATGTGAACAGGAGAGAAGTAGGACCATTAGTTCAGTGTTTGTGCAATGCTGGTTGTTCTCTGGGAACGAGCAGATAAAAATCTTTATTTGATTACCCAGGGTACTACAGTGGTAGGAAAATAAGCATCATTTCACTGACAATATTATAGTAGTTGTGTGTTTCCCTGATAGTTAATAAAGTGGTATAGATACTTCTTGATAATAATCCCTGTTGCCAGTTTGGCTGCTAAACCAAGAAGCCCCTGGGTGGTGGTGGAGAAATGCATTACCACATTGTTATGTATTGAATTTATGTCACAGATGACTAGACAGCATGTCCCATCTGTGGAAAACATTTGGTTAGTGTCTTCTCTTTGATGCTTGAGTTTGTATGGACTTGAACTTGCACTGTGTTGTGGTTGTTGTCTGTATTTTGCACATCTATGTCTATATTTTAGTGGGGAAGGGTAGATAACCTTCAGGGTCAGTTAATATTTTTAGTGAAAGTAAGACATAGTATTTAGATCCTCCTTTATGACTACTTAAAGCACTGTATTTAAAAATGGGTTATTGCCTGACCGGTGTGGCTTATTCGGTAGGGTGTTATACTGTAAAGCGAAGGGTTTCCCGTTTGATTCCCTGTCAGGGCACATGCCTAGATTTCAGGTTCAGTCTCTGTCATGGTGTGTGCAACAGGTAACCTATCAATGTTTCTCTCTCGAATGCATGTTTCTCTCCCTCTCTTTCTCCCTCCCTTCCCCTCTTTCTCAAAACAAATAAAATCTTTTAATTTTTTAAATGGGTTATTTTCTCAGTACTAGCTAGCATGGTAAACCTCATTTCTAAATTGAGAAGCCATGTTTTTCTCATACCAGCAGAGTAGATATTTGGAATTCAGAGGGGATGAAGCAGAAAGCACACAGTCAGCTATGACAAGCAAGCCATGCTTGGCAGCGGGGAGATGCTTTGCAAACATTTGTTGAGCAACTAAATGATTGCATGAACAGAGGAATGCACCTTATTCTGGTTAATTTCTTTCATTTTCCTAGAAATGACCAAGATAATATATTTCAGGAGTGAGATTAGGATATAAAGTATGAGCTCATTTTTATTTTGATATAATTTCAAACTTATACAAAAGTTGCAAAACCGATATAAGGAATTTCCATATACCCATTAGTCAGGTTTTTTAGTTATTTATACTTGTCTCCCTATGTCTATCATTGCCGTTGTCCCTAACTCTCTACTTCTCTTTCTCGGACATATTCTCAGACACACACACACACACACACACACACACAGTTCATCAATGTCTAATTTTGTCATGTCCCAATAAAGTCTTTTATTGCCATTATTTTCCCCAGTCCAGGACCAAGTTGAGGATTATGCATTGTATTTAGTTGTCATGTCTCTTTTATAAGATTGTGTTTATGAACACTTAATTAACAAAATCTGTTACAGAATTCCAAATGAATACGTTGGGGATCTTTCTAATCCATTCTCTTGGGTGTAGACAAAAACCATTTCTAAAGGTTAGATATACAGGTCCTGACCTCTTGTTCCTTTCTTTAAAAGATGAAGGTTTTTGTTGTTATTTTTTTGGCAAATTTTCTTAGTGATACATCTGTGGGTGTCACTATTGTAATGGTGAGGTTGGTAGCACTGACATTAAGAGTTGCTCTTACCCATGTCACATACCCGTGTCACCATTTTTGTCTTCTGTAGCCTCACAGTACAAGAGAGTCCCCCTCTCTTCTCTCCTCTTTGCCCCTTTTTGCTGACCTCTTTAATTTCACAATGGGACTTTGAAGTAGTGTGAGACTGGCTCTGGCCAAAGGCATTTGGATGACTCCTGTCTCTGATCATTGTAGTAACTAATAAAAGCTTGAAAATGACTCTTACTTTGCAAGCGTGATTCCAGTGACTTAAAGGGAGCTCAGCTATATAAATATGCAGCGTTTCTTTGCTGTGTAAATTTTGATCAAAGGGAAATGTGTATGCCATTTAGCAGAATGTTTCTTTTAAATTTAATCACGTGTGAGTGTAAAATAACAAGTGGAATAAGGTGGCACTGGAGATGGGAACCGAAGACTCAGAAAAAACGGACGTGTTGGTCCGCAGAGGCTTTGCAGACCGCTCTGCAGCGGGTTTGGGCTCGATATGGAGATAGGAGATAGGTGGCATGAATACTTAAACCTTGTTGATATGTTCAACGAGAAGGACTGATATTACAAGTTAGTCTAGAGATGCCAGCTTGTAACAAAGCAGATGATTCCCTGTCCTATAATTCTTGAACTTTTTTAGTTAAAATAAAACTTGGAAGTGCAATAGACAGTGTGGTCGTCTTTATGCTGTGGAAATAAAATTTTGACTCCCAGAAAAATTAGTAATTAAAAATTTTTCTTTGATGTTGCCTGCTATGGATCTATTTCATTTTTGATTCACTTAGTTTTACGTGTTTGGACTGTGTTTCTCTCGTCTTAGGGCTGGCATCTTGTTAGCGAGTGGAGTGGAACAGTAGAGGAAGGAGGATAGAGAGCTGGTGTGAGATGGGTTCTGAGGTTGGGGCCAGACTGGTGGGCTGTGAGCAGAGCCATTCATGTGGTCTGCACCATGCATGGGATGTAGAGTGTGGCATCTGTGCCGGGGCTTTGTTATGTGTGGACATGTCTCTTTTCCTCCTTGCACTGGGAGGCAAAGACAACACACCCTGCCCTGTGGGACAGGGAGCCTTCTCAGAATAGCCACTACTCTGGGTTCATTCATTCATTCAATCGTTTGTTCAACAAATTTTTATTAAGTGCCTTTTTTGTACCTGGCGTGGTTCTAAGAATGGAAAAAAAAATCAGTGAACAAAACAAATCCTTATTCCTGTGGATGCTCATATTCTGGAGAGATACAAGGGATGGAGATAGACATATTGAGTACATTAGTATGTTAGAAGGTGTCTGCAAGGTAGAGAAAGCCAGGTAATGGGCATTAACAGCTTTAAAGGTGCTATCTGAGTGAAGACTTGAAGAAGGTAGATGATTCCAGGCAGAGGGAATAGTTGAATGCTAAGGGCCTTTGTTGCAGGGTATGCCCTGCATGGTTGAGGGAGAGTTGGGGGTAATGTGACTGCAGCAGTGACCCGGGAGGGGTGTGGGGAGATGGGCTCTGAGTGCTGACTGGGGCCTTACCATTAAAGACTTGCCTTGTACCTGAGTGTCCTAGTGCCAGTGGAGGTACTGAGCTGATTTAAACTTTAACAGGATTCTTCTTGCTGCTGTGCTGTGAATAGTCCATGGGTGGGAATTGGGGGTGAGGGTGAGGGGCTCTGTTACGAAGCTTATACAGCAATCCAAGACAAGGTGATGGTGGCCATGATCAGGAACTTGGTGTGAAGATGGGGAGCAGTGATCAGATTTTAGATTCTACTGTGAAGGCAGTTTCCATGGGATTTCCTAATGGAAAAATGTGAGTCAGGATTCAGCCAAAGATGATTGGCCTGAGTGTGACTAGGAGGATATGATTGCCTTGAATTGTGATGGGGAAGGCTGTGTGTAGAGTGCGTTTCAGAGGGCAGGTCAAGTTCTAGATGTGTTGAGTCCAGGATATTTAGACATCCCAGAGGGCATTTGGTAGAGGCAAGTAGGTACTCAAATTTGCAGTTGAGGAAAGAGGTGTGGGCTGAGCTGGGATCACAGGGGAAGCTGGAAGTTCCTGGCAACTGTTGCCAGGTCAGGTTGTTTTCATGTTACTGTGAAACTGACCTACTGGTTATTCAGGGATCCTCCTGTGGGCTGCTAATCCCCAGGTGGTCCCTGTTAAGGAGACTTGGTTTAGCTCTTTAAGGTGATGTCAGCTTTGGTGTTAGGCATTAGCTCTTGAGCCTTGTAAAGCTGTGGTGCTTGTTGACTCCAAGAAAGACCTCAGAGGTACAGAGAGCTTGAGCTACATACAGACTTGGAGAAAGTCTTTTTCACCCTGACTGTGGGAGGAGCTGACTGGGTGCCCATATGGGGCAGAGTGGAAGCTGGAATACTAGCTGGCTGATTCCCATCCTGTTCTTCTGCTCTACCGGACAGTGAGCAGCTCCTGTTGGGAGAGGCGTTTACTCAGAAAATGGGTAAAATGTGCTTCTTTCATCCTTTTACCCATCTTTCATCACCCACGAAAAGTGGGATTGCATTCTGGAAAGGAGAAGACTTCTCTTGGTTCCTAATTTAAAGATGTGCTCCTTGAGTATTTCTCAACAAAGTCAAGCTAGACTCTAGGAACTTTCATGATGCTTTTGGTAACAAAACAGTAAGGTAACAATTGAGGAAGGTTAGGGACTCATTTTTGGGTAGGGATTTTTTTCTCCGTGTCTCCTGGAGAAGCAGGATGTAGCTGTCTTGGCTTTGTACATTGCTTGCTTGGCTGCTCTTGGCTCCTCTGAGATGGGGCCTAGGCTGTGTTGCCTGTCTCTAGCCAAAATAAGAGGTCATGTAGCGGCCAGGTATATGGCCCTACCCTTGACATGTCTTATATCCTGTCTCTAATGCACCACTGGGAGGCAATATAGTACAGTTTGAACTAGATTCAAATCCTGGTTCCTCCACTTAATTGCTATGTGACCTGAGCAGCTTAATTAACATCTCTGAGCCACAGTTTTCTCACTGGTGAAAGAGTCATTCCTACATTAGAACATTGTTGTGAGCAGCCAAATGAGAAAAATGTATGTCAAGGGCTGGACACTGTCCCTGGTACATAGTAAATGTTGAATTAATGACAGCTGTTATCATTATCATTGCTGGCTTTTCCTCCAGTTCTGACCTCAAGCTTAGGCCCCTGTGTTAAGATTAATTTACTTCCAGAAAAGATGCACTTAATTGGATTATTGCACTTTTATATATGATGTATATTTATATATGCATGCATGGTTCAAAGTTTACACACACATATATTAATTTAAGCTTGTCTTCTTACAGTCTAATGAGAATTATATTTTTGAGTTATTGAACTGTGATAAAATTGTTTTTCACAAAAAGATTCCTATAAGTGATCATTATGTAGGCTGTCAAAATAGGGAATAACATTAGAAATGGAAACTAATGGAAAAATTAAAAAGAAGCCTGGTGTTTGTACAAGGCTCCCAGTAACATGCATATTTTTATAACCTGGATATTTAAAAATGTTGGCACTTCCCTGCATTGTTTAGGGTTAGATGGCACAGACAAAGCTTTTTGGGGGTTAGGATAAATATTTTTTGGTTAATGCTACAAGTTGTAGTCTTGTAATCAGGAGTGGCTTATCAGCAACTTTTCAGAATCTGACATTCCATGTGGAATGCCCTGATGGAGGAAAGTTAACACTCTCTGAATGCTTTTACAGTTGAATTCCACACACATGAATTATGACAAGTGAGGCGACTACTCTGTGGTTTGTTGTGTCTGGTCTGGTTCCTACTTTTAAAGTTGATGTTGCATTTGGTCATTTGAAGCTTATTTTCACAGTCTGGCCAAGCCAGCAGGGTCTCTGGGCTCTGCAGGGGACATAAACTACTGGCCTTTGAGTCAGAGTGCTCAGTAGATAAGCATTTCAAGACTTCATTGCATCACGCAAAAGGACTTATGGGCTTATTTAACATACACTGTTTGACTTAATTTAGATATTTAATGGAAAGAAAAGCCTTTTATTATCACCAAAGGGAAAAAACTGCCAAATATTGTGAGGCTCTGATGAAGTATTTTAACGGATGTACAGAGTGGAACTATATGTCACTGTCTTACATAATGGGGTGTTTAATAATAGTTTTTAAACAATTTTTAAAAAAAAACTATCTTAGATACTGCACTTTGTAAATTATATTCTATGGTTTAAGAAACTGTTTTATGTTTTTTCAAAATTTGTTTTAATGAAATATGTACTGATTTTTAAAAATGGCCTTTAACTGTGCTTTATGTTTATTTCACAAGCTCAATTAGGGAGCTGATGCCAGGAATGAACACTTACCATCCTATCTTTGACAAACCTGTGAACAATAGCTGGGTCTGCTGACCAACTGGCCAAAGCTTTGTTGAGCATTTTACTTGGTAGCCATTGGCATGCTGGGTAGAGCTGGGGTCTGGGGAACTGGGTAACCTACAATAATGGGTGAGTGACATAGGCTGTCTAGGAGGAAACCCAACCATCTGGCTATACCTGAATGCCAATATCTTCCACAGGAACAGAACCCTCTCAGACCTCCAAGGCCCAAGGTCAGCTGATTCTTAATCTGAGATCTGTTCCTGCACTTCTGGGATGTGGGGAGCTTCTATGAGCTGAATTATGTCCCTTGTCAAATTTCATATGTTGAAATCCTAACCCTCTAGTACCTCAGAATGTGACTATATTTGGAGATAGGGTCTTTAAGGAGGTAATTAAGTTAAAATTAGGTTGTTAGGATGGGCTGTAATCCAACGTGAAAGGTGTCCTCCTAAGAAGAGGAGAAAAAGGCACAGACAGGCACCAAGGGAAGACCATGTAAGGACACAGGGAGAAGAGAGCCAAGGAAAGGGAACTCAGAAGAAACCAACCCTACAGACACCTTGGTCTCAAGACTTCTAGATTTCTTAGGTTGTTTAAACAACCTAATCTGAAATACTGAGGGGAGCCCTGGCAAATGAATGCAGAAGCAAATCACAATGCAAAGGAGGTCGTAGGTCAGTTGAAAAGTTTATTCCATACAATGTTTCAATATGGAAAATGAGAGCAAAAAACCCTTTAAAGGGAAGAAAACCTATAAATATAGATGAAATTCATGTGGCAGGTGGAACGTTAATGTTTACTGAAAACTCACAGTGGGTTGGACACCATAGTCCTGTGAAGTAAGAGCGTTGTTAGCTCCATCTTGTAAGTGAGGAGGCTGATGCTAGGAAATTAAGTGATACCCATGGGATTTCAGAGCCAGGTAATGAAACTCCCGGCCTGTCCACATTGTTGCTGTGTCAGCCCTGGGAGCTGGGTACAGGAGGTGACTGTTGGATCTGTTATTACTATCAGTTAAAAAGTATTTGGACACACCATCTTAGAAACCTATATTTTCGGCCCATTTCCAGAGGGAGGCCCTAAAATGTGGTGGAGACGTCACATAATAGTCACTGGTATTCCCAAGCCCTTACGGTGTGTGAACCCAGTCTGCGCTCTGCATACACACAGACAGCGGTCCTGATCCGTGTTGCCAGCACTGGTGCTGCCACACCCAGATGATGCTCACCTCGCACCTGGGCAGTGCTGGCCCGGCATCCGTAGCTGCCACAGAGAAAGAAGGGGAGGAGGAAGAGTGTGCTTGACATTGGGTTTTTAAAACAGAAAAAAAGTTGTTCCTTTTCCCCTTATTACAAAAGTTATTTATGATAAATGTAAAAAAAATTTAAACCAAGCCAAAGCAAAAATAAATAAAATTTATCTATAATCTCATCCTCTAGAGAGAATTATTACTGATGTTTTTCTGACTGCCTTTCTTTTTCCTATGGAAATATACTTACTTTCACTATAAATATGCTGATACTTTTTATGAACATCAGCATTAGTTAGGAAAGAATAAGTACTTTGGAATAAAGCTTGGGTTTAAATTGTAGCTTTCCTTTCCTTGACTTTGGACAAGTTATTTAATTTCTCTCTGTCTCCATTGTCTGTCTTTAAAATGAGGACAATAAATAAATAAAGCTTCCTTCATTGGAGTTTGCAGTAGCCCAGGGTATATAATGTGTGCTCTCTTATAGCAACTGGCACACAGTGTGTGTATGTCATAACTGTAAAAAGAAGTAGTTTTTGTGGCACAGCTTCGTTACTTACAGCATATTAGTCAACAAACATTTGGTGTGCAGGTATGATTTGGGAATCATGTTTCCTTCTTTGTTCATGTTTGTTTTGTTTTTACAACCCTTTTTAATGCCTGCATAGTACTTCACCATCAGTATGAATTATAATGTGTTTAGTTTTTATTGGACATTTATTTTTCCTAGTTTTTATATGCCATAGGCAATGCTGTGATGTGTTTCTTTGCAACTTTGTAGCTGAATTTTCCTCAGTGGTTACTATTTCATTAGGATCAGTTCCAAAGAGCAAGGGGTGAACAGCAATGCATGTTTTTAAGGCTATTGAAGCAGTGCCAAATTATTCCCAGCAAAGGCTTTGCCAGCTCACCTGCAGCTGGCCATGCATGAGAGTGCCCATTTCTGTTAGTGAAACTTGGTTATGTTAGGTTGATGGGCGCAAAAGGAAAAGTGAGACATAATTATACTCTGTGGGTCACTGACCCCAAATCTGGTATCACAAAAGGAAAGCAGCAACTCTTCAGAGTTGGGAGAGGAGAGACCAGTTGGACACCAATGTTCAGTTAGTTGTGTGTTCCAGGAGAAGGTGAGGGCAGAAGCTCTCCTGCATGGAGCCCTTGCTGTGGGCCAGGTGTTGTGTGTGCAGTGTTCTCAGCTGTGTAATGTAATCTTCACAGCAACATACTGAGGTGGGGATTCTTTTTAGCTCCGTTTTATAAATGCAGAAACAGAGGTTTAGAGAAGTTATGCAGTGTATCCAAAATCACAAATTAGTTTACTCTGTGGCAGTGTTGGAAGTTAAATCCAGGTGTGCTCTCAGGTTTCTGCTCTTGTCCTGGGTGAGGAGATGGAAACATGGTGAAGGAGCCTGTTTGGAGGCCAAGCGGGAAGGACAGAGTGGAACCCAGCAGGGTGTCTAGCTTGTTGGAATAGAAGCTATGGCTTTGGCAGGTAGGGAAGAAGTGGGGAAGGAAGCCAGTGTAGAGAGGGTGTGAGGATTCAGGTGGTATTATGGGGCCCTGGAGACAGGCTGGAGATCTACCAGGAGATAGAATAACACCATTTACACATTTTGAGGCTTACATGCATTATCCCACGTAATCCTCAAACCAGCCATGGCAACTGAGGAAACTGAGGTCCAGAGAGATTGAATAATGTGGTCCTTAAGTGTCACAGCCAGGATGGGACTCCAGGCAGCCAAATTCTGACTCTCTGGACCAAAGCAGACTGGAACTAGAACTCAGTGCAAAATTGCAATCTGAGATCTGTTTGTGGGAGTGCTCTTGAACTTTGCAGCAGTTACTGACTGTCAAATTCATCTCAAAATTACTCATTACTCTCCATGACTCGGCTCCGATTGTTGTCTTGAAATGTTACTTAAATCATGTATTGTTATTTAACTTCCCATACTGGGGAGATGACCCCAAACTTCCAAACATGTGTACCACAGTTAATCAGGGTGGGACTCAAGAATTGTTTGACAGAATTTAATTTAAGGGGTCTGCTGGAGACTTTTCACAGGCCACATTCCTGCAGAGCAGAGGGAGGGAGGAGAGGTGAGGACAGTGCCTAGGTTGTGAATCAGAGAAATGGGAGCCCAGAGAGGAGATGGGCAGAGGAATGAAAAGCATCCCTTTTGCATGGACAGCTGCCTGCAGCATGCCTCACCTTCCTCAGTGGGGTGTCCTGTGTGACTTCCAGATGCACTGCTGGGGCTCACTAAGTTTTTTGCTTGCCTGCCTTCCCAGAATTTGCTTGATTTAAGCAAGAGGCCCAGGGCTTTAGACTCTGGGAAGCAGTGTGGGGCTCCCAATAGATTTGTCACTCTTGAGTGTCCACTTGGGCTTTATCTTGGGAGCTTCTCCAAAAGTTCTCACATTTCCTGTTTGAGCAGTTGGAAGGGTGCTACTGGTGATACTGTTAAGCCAAGTCTTTCAGGTACTTGTGACCCTGTCACTCACTAACTGTGACGTAACAGTCCTTCCTGTTGCTGCTGTTGGAAGATTTATGAGACTGGATGAAAATGCTCATGACAGAGGGCCAGGCTCATGGTTAAGGCTCCATGCACACTTGCTGGTCTTAGAGCTGGTTGTCCTCAGGAGAACATCCAAAGGCCTCTCCCCCTTTATTGAACACCAGGTTGAAAGACCAGCATGTTCCTTCTTTTCTTGTACTTACAAGAGACATTTCACCACTTTGACTCTTTGACGCTTTTCCTTGATGATTAGATCCGAATCATCGGCTCCTCTCTTGGTCCCGGAGGCATTTCTTAACCATGTTGTCCCACCGCCAGAGTATGCTGCCTCTTTTTCGCAAGGAATTGTAGACAGCAGACATTGGACTATTCTGAGTCTAGTTGTTTTCTTCTTATCTACTTGCTGGTGTGATTTTTTTTTTAACTTTGTAAGAATTGCCTGGAAGTTCTTCAGTCATTTCATTAGTCATTTTTGGTTTTTAAGACTGAAGACAAATTACTCTGAGGTAATGGGTCAGGTGGACGTGGCTGGTTGGGTAACCATTTCCCTACTGAGTCAGCTGTCTGCTCACACAACTAAAAGCTGAAGTATGCTAGATGACTCGTCACTGGCCAATATCACATTAACTTGAAATTCCATTTCTGCTCCTTAGTTGTGGGAGCTTAGATGCCTTTGTGGGTTGTTTGAAAGTACTGCAAATATTGTATTGATTGTATTGCATTACAGAGCCCAGAATTGTCAGTTTTCCCCTGAAGTGGTGTTTTTGATATGAGTTTGAGACATTGCAATACGATATTGTTCAAAAAAGACATAAATTTATAGAAAGAAAACACCACTCTGAGAAGCTCAGTGACTTGCAGAAGATCTCAAACAGTGGTTGGCAAAATTGGGAAGAGGTCTGCTCTTCCTGCTGAGTTTATCAACCCCAGCCTTTCTGCTTCTGCTAAAAACTTCCCGTGGAGTTATTTATTTTGACATTACCTCTTGATTGGAGAGACAGAATGTTGGGGGTGGCAGCTGTTTCAAAATGCCTTTTGCCCCTCCTTCTGACCCCCTGTCCAGCATATCCCTGCAGTGCATATAACCTTGGAAAAGAGGTGCATTAAGTGTGTTTGTTCTCTGATGTCTGTGTGCTCTTGCCATCATCCATCTTGAAGGGTGGATAAGGTGCTGTATGGGGTTACTATGCCTTCTAATGACATCCTCCCATGCCCTACAGTGCCATACATGATGAAATAATAATGTGTATTAAATGAGGATATTTATGATATTATGATACCATAATCTTAACTTTGTTGTTGTTGGGTTTTTCCTTCTTTGAGTACAGCCTTAGATGATGATTTGAGAATGGTGTGGAATTTGGCCTCTGTGTTTTTTTCCTTTAAGTAATTGGTGATTAACCTCAAATGCTTGTGGCAAAATGACGTTTGCTTCTAGTTAGAATACTGGTGCACAGAATTTTCTAGATTTGGCCCAACTGGGTTGGGACCTCATGAAGCCTCATTGCACAGAGCAACTCTGTAAATAGCACTTTGAAATCCTACTTTAAGACTGTTGGTTTTCTCAAAAGTTTTTTTTTTAAATTTATATCCCTCCTAACTCTTATTTTTTTCCTTTTCCAGTAATAGATGAATTTTCTTTTTTACAGTTGAAACCACTACCTTTTTCTTAACTATAAATCAGGCAAAAAATCACCACAGAGAACAAGTCTCAGAAAAATTGCAGTTAATATTTGACCTGGTTGGTTTCTTCATTCTTTACAAAGTTGTTTTATTCCCCACCCCCATCAGCTATGTATGCTGGTTATGCAATCTTAACTTTTGATAGAAAATATGGATACCCATACATTAGCAAGACGGCCTCTGGTGTGATTGCTGCAGGCTTCCCACAGAATGTTACTATGAGGGAAACTGAGGCGTGGATTCTCTTCTCTCCTTCTTCTGCAGGACTTGCTATTGTAATGTTTTCTTGTTAGTAACATGATATGATTGTCATTCTTATTCTTATCCAGTAGAGCTGTGGTCACCCACAGCCCAGTTCAAGCTTTTGAACAGGTACATAGAGATCACTTCTGTTGTGTGAAGGTGAAATAATATAATTTGTTTACCACCTTGATTGTTTACCAGGGGCTATGAAAAATAAGTTTTGAATTTAAAAGTGTGAAAAACAAGTGTGCTAGCTATCAAAAAATCTCTCCCCTTGAAGTAAACATGTTTCTAGAGCAAGACTCAAAACAAAATACTCAATCATGATAAGCCCAGCCAATGAAAAGAAAGTAAACATGTTTACCACAGAAGCCTTATAAAGAGGGCAGATGGCAGCCAGTTCTCTGTTCATTTGACTGATCTTCCAGGGAGCTATTGAGGGTCCCTGGGCCTCCGGGACAGGGCTGCTACGTGCCCTGCCAGCAGTTGGCTGCTTTGTGCAAGCTCCACTCACTTAGCTTGGTCCACTTTGCCAGTGGGAATGGAAGGTTTGTACTTTGTGCCATTGAACTAAACCATGAGTGGAAGATATATGTGAAATTGAGCTCAGAATTCCCATGATTAAGTTAAACAGCAAGTTGTCATAAATTGGGTGCCAAGTAGGCTTATGGGAAATCTTTCTGGCTCACTGAAAGGGCTGCACGTTGACATCACCCATAATGACCTTCAGTGTCCCAGGCACTATAGTGTAGACACCCACGATACAAAAACGTGAATCATACCCTGACCCTACCTCAGCCAGCTCACTCTGGTTAAGGAACCAAATAACTCAAACAGGAAGTCTTTAGAGAAGACAAGGGCATGCTGAGTGATACAGGGGTTTTCGGGGTACTGGGTATTATGGTTTGAGCCTTGATGATGTGAAAGGGAGGGAGGGAGTTCAGCAGTGGGATGATGGATTGTGCACGTGGTGAAGGGCAGTTATGGACCTGAGGTCGTGATGGCTTGGCTCAGTGCAGCCCACAAACAAGTTCAAGAGAAATGACCCAGTGAGAGGTGGCTTAATGATAGGTTGTTAGTGAATTTTAGAATTCGAGGTCTCAGAGGTGGACAGGTTGTAAAGGATGATGAGATCCAGGTTTTGGCCATGCCCTCATGCACGGAATGAGTAGTAGTCATTAATTAGCGCTTGAGGAGCCCTTACCATGTATGGGCAAATATCCCCATTTTCAGGAACAGAGGAACTTGCCCATGTGCAGTTAGGAAGTGGCATAGCCAGGCTGGGACACAAGCAGTCTGTTCCACAGCCTGTGCTCGACTGCTGCACTGCACTGCTCCTCAAATGGATTGGACACCTCTAGGGTCAGGCATTAAGTAAAACAGGTGTGCATTCATTCATTCATTCAGCAGCAAAAGGTTTTTGAGCACTAGGTCTGGTATAAGCACTGGCCAGGCTTTTGGAAGGACTATCTTCATGGCTACTGAGGTTAATAGAAGAGTCCACACTGAGGGATCTAGACAGAAGTTGTGAACCAGATACTAAGATATCTGAGAACGCTGTAGGGGAGGTAAAGGCCATATGGCTGGGCTGGGAGCAGAGTCCCCTCACATGTGGTCATCAAAGGAAGGGTTTTGAAGGATGGAGGAATCATGGTGGAGAGAGACAGGTAAGGTGGTCTGTTAGTAGAGCAATAATTTGGCTCTAAGATGGAATTGAAGAGGGGTCAGTTCTTCCGTCTTTGATTGAAGTCAAGGGATGTCCTGTAGATGGCTTTCAGAATAGGTGAAAATGGCATGTTTAAGGAAAAAGTAAAGACTCTAGATTTTTTATGATGTTGGTAATGGAGGGCAGTGGGAAAACGTGAGCACAGGAGCCAAGGTGAAGGATGAGTGGAGTTCTTTCAACACAGAAATGGGATTCCAGGATGGTCAGATGCAGCAGGAAGATGGTGATCTCATCCTTGAAGATGGGGTTACAGTTAAGTCACTCATTTTATTGCAGGGTTCAGACATAAGCTGGGTTACTCATTGGGATGATAATGGAGGAGGGTAGACAGATGCAATAGAAGACCAGCTTTCAAGTTTTAAATGAAATGGTAAGAAGATTTTTTAATGAAAAAGAGCAGTAAACAAATAAAAAAGGTTTCTGGTTGAGCCTCAGTGAACTAGAAAAGTAATTACATAGAAACCATATTCCCCAGGTATTCTAATTAATGACTTTAGTCAAAAACTTGGAACATAGATACCAATGAGTCCTCTGGTGAGTTGAAAGAAATCTTACTAGTGAAAGTTGAGTAAAAGTGATAGTGATTAGTTCCAGGCAACTTAAATGAAGTCAAATGAGTTTACTGAAGCCATGGATGTTGGTGTAGTGACTCAGCTGGTTAAATCTGGCTGACCATTTTTATTAGAACTTTAGAACTTAGCTGTTCAAACACATGCTTATTTAGGGGTCAGTTGAGGTTATTATTTTTAAAACAGAAGTATTTGTTCTTGTTTTCTAAGCCTTATTAATTGAGGCCGATTGGCATTTTTATTTGTGAGCTGACAAACACACCTTTTCTCAGCCCACGTGCTTTAGGAAGCAGGCTCAGCAATGTCAGAAAGTTCCTCATGGAGACAGTGATGAGTCTGCTCCACCCACTTCTGTTCCCTTTCTATTTTGGTGCCATTTGCAACAAAGGAAACCACATTAGTAAACTAGAGAAGAATTGAAGCTCACACAAATGCTCTCCTTCCTATCAGGTTGTATAACCATTAGACAAAGTGGGCCCACTCTTTCTATGGCACATGGGACCTGAGGGAACGTCAGTCAGTGCAAACCACATGACATCCCTTGCCATGGGGCTCCCAGGTTTTCAGACTGATCTGATTAGCTTCATTAAAAATACTGTAAAGCTGTACATGTATATGTGTGTATACCTGTGTATGTGTACACATATATGTAACTACTTGTATTATATGGGTATATAAAATTTCAAACTTAGCATTCTAAAACCAAGGATGATCCAGTGCAATTTTGTGTTAGGGTCCCTGCAGGAAATGGGTGGCCTTTATCTCATCTAGGCCTGAAAGTTCATGGGAAGGGTAGGACATGGTTATTGGAACCTGGAAAAAGTAGCTGTGTGGGGAGGGCTGGCTGGCAGGAGCTGTGGCCATTCCTGGAGGGACTTGGTCAACCTGCAGTATCCTGGCAGGGAGGGCACCTGGTGATAAAAACCCTGTCCTCTCTGTCCTCCTGAGATGAGGCCTCCATTGGTGGTTCTCTACGGGAAGCCAGAAGGCAGGGTACCTATTGACGAATTGCACATGGGCAGCCTTTCAGTGCACAGAGTCGGGGGTGGGATGGTGGGTGGAGGATCTAGAGAAGCCAATGAATGACCTTGTTTGGGCATGACACTGCCACACAGGTAATTCGTGGGAGAGAGGAAGGTGGAAGTTGAGTTCCTAGAGCTTCAGGATGGCTGAGAAGCATGCAGCTTTAGGGCAGTGTCTCTTAGAGTGTGGTGCCTGGACCAATACCAGGGTCACCTGGGAACTCCCTAGAGAGTCTCAGGCCCCGCTGTGGACCTCCTGAATTAGACAGTAGGGGGAGGGGCCCAGCAATCTGTGTTTTATAAGCCCTTCTGAGATTCTGGTGTTTGTTCACAATTGAGAGACACCGCTGGGTGTCTTGAGGTGTTGGATGGTCAGCAAATGATGTCAGTTTGCTAAGATGACCACTCTTAGCTTGCTTGGAAATGCCAGCGAATAGCATGTTGTCTATATCAATCTTCTGCTTGAAACTGTAAACCTCCAATCTTCTTTTTGGAGATAGGCACTCTTCAAAAGCAGTGGAATAATGCATTACATGCAGACCCTGGGGACCAATACCCTACATACAGTTGTGCCTTTAATGTCCAAGTTTTCCAAAGGCAGGCCAGACTTTTGGAGGTTGTTTTTGAAAAACAGATGCAAATGTAGCCTGTTCAGTTGTTGTTCCCTGATGCCTGACAGTGTTTGGGAAACAACTTGATTGCTAGGTCTTGGCCTCAGGGAACCACAGCTGCTTTTGCAGCTCCTGGCAGACTTTTGTACCAAGCAAGGATTGCTTCAGGGAAAAATAAACTGGGGAGAACAAAACAAGAAAACATCATTGCTGTTTTGTGGCTGCCTCTACCTGTTTTTTCTGGAGTTGTTTTGTAACCACAGTTTTTTTTAAAAAAAACAAGGCAGGACCCTGTGGCATCCCAGGCTTTTTTCTTCAGGGTTAGACCTAGAGTGGCCACTGAACTTTGCAAGTCTGTGCGGTAGCCACTATGAGAATATATGCATTTAAAAATATGTAAATTGAAAAGGAAGAAAGCTTCATTCTTTCTAAGGACTCCCAAGATGGTAATCTGGCTTTTCAAAGATTGAGTATGGCAGTATGAATGTTTCAGCACTTCAAGGTTTTCTGTAAGATATTTTAATGGGCTTTTAATTTATTGCAGTTCCTGATTCTCAGGGTTGAAGCCCTGTCAATGCTGATCCCCTAGACCAAGATGCTCTTGGGGACTCTGCTGCTCTGGTGAAGTGGAAAAGAGCAAAGGACTTCCTGGGGCTGGGTTCCTGGCCCTCAACTGGATTCCTGACTCTAAGTGGTTAAGAGCCATGCTGCTCTCCAGACTGGAGGCAGGGCCCCACCTTCATCAGAATTACCTGGGTCATCTGGTAGAAATTCAGATTCTTGGGACCTGGTGTAGATTCTGGACTGTGTAGCAGGAAGCTGCACTTCAAGTGAGCCCTAGTAGCACACTTAGGTTCCATCCGAGGCTGTGGTGATGGATGCCGCCAGTGTGTAGGGAGCTAGGGAGAGAGGATGGGGGTGCAAGTGATGGTGTTGCCACACTTGTTTTTTTTTTTTTTTTTTAGTTTTAAGAGCTGTACATCATTATAATGCATTTACTTTTTATTTACTCACAAGGTCTCCATTATTTTGGCTCCCCTTTCCTTTTTAAATCTGAGAATGTTCGTCCTAATATCACTTTATTTTGGCTTGAAATACATTTTTCTGAATGTCCTCGTAGAGGTGATAAACTTGTGTTTGCCTGAAAAGATCTTTGTTTCACTCTAATTTTTGAAGGATTTTTTTTTCAGTATATAATTCTAGGTACAGTTTTTGCCTTTGAGCAGTGTTCTGGATAATTTATTTGGATATCTATCTTGGTGGTTTAAAAATTTCTTTTAATTGCTATGTTTTTTATTTCTAAAGCCCAGAGTTTTAGAGTTATAGGGCTTGTATTTTATAGTACATATGTATGTATATAATACACATTTTGTAGTATAAATATTAAGTGTATTAAAACTACAGTGTATATAGTTTATATAGTATTTTGGTTTAAACTATAGAACTTACATTTTAGAGTATGTAAATGTGTATGTGTGCATGCATTATAGTATATATGTATGTATGCACTGGGCACTTTATTGTATATATACTACAAAACATTTAAAAACTATAATATATTTTATATAGTATTTTGGTTATAGTTACAGAACTTGGTGGAGCTAGAACTCAGTCCTGGGTCTGTTGGACCTGTAACAAAACACAAACACAAACAAAGACATCTGCAAACCACAATGGTAGTTTGCCCTTATTTTTTGATACTTTAACATTTTCGGAAAGCAAGCAAGATAGCACTAATGTTCATACTCTTACAGCATTGTTTGACAAACTTTATGTCTTAGCTAGAAACCTCATCTTCTTCAATGTGAATGAAAATTAAAGCACTGATCTTTGACCTCACTGCTCTTCTTTTGGATGACTTGCTCTACCTACTCCCAAGCCATTGAATACCATATTTTGATCTTATGGAATGCCTTTTCCACCTCATCGTCCATTTCCTTCCAAAACTTGCTGAAGATAATTCCCCTAGAAAGCCTCCACCTACTCAGCCCCCTCCTATGTTTCTCTGTGCTTGCTTATCCAGCCTCTCTGTGCTGTGTGCTTCTGGAATCATAGGCCTGGAGACAGGACGTGACCTCATCATCATTTGGCTCAGGGTTTCTCTCTCTGATGTGTACTATTAAAAGATTAGCTCCTATCTTTGAAAAATTATGAAATTTCACAAAATAATAATCTGGTTTACAACCTTCATTTGTAGGCTTGAGAGATCTGGAAACCCTGGGCTATGTTTTCATGTGGCCCGTGAATTGTCCTGCTGCCCTCTCAGCTGAGAAAGCATAGGTCTCCCCATTTTTCACATTCCTCATTGCCTCATATCTCAGACCTGCCTCACATCTGGCCTACTTTGCTCAGTTGCTTTATCTGCTTGGTCAGTGTGGGTGCCTTAGCTTTCCCTGCATGAACAAAAAAGGGTCAGAAAGGTTAAATATCCTCCACAAGGGCTTGCAGCCAAAACTCAGTCAGGCTAGCTTGAGTCAGAGGGGTATCTAGTACAAGGTAAGCTCTCAGAATTTTTGTATTAGTGTATTGACTGGAAAAATACTGAGTTCTTATGACACATGTTCTGTAGAGGCAAGCCCCTGCTACTGTGTGATCTTGGGCAAGTTTCAAAAACTCTGTGTCTCACTTTTTTTACTGCAATATTGAGCTTATAAGAGCTAAGAACTTTGTTGTAAGAGTAAAATTAAATGAAATAACTTGTAAAATACTTAAAACAATATCCAGCATGTAGTGAGTTTTTAATAAATGGTGATCATGTTTTTATAGGACACAGAAGAATTAATTCTTTCAACTGTTGATTCATTTGTTGACTTAATAAACCTGTATTGAGTGCCTACTGTGAGTGAGGCATTTCTATGAAGTTTTGCAGTATAGTGATGATTAAAATAGAGAGGTTCCCTTACATTGTGGAGCTTATGTTCTAGTGAGAAAGACAAGTGAATAATTGAGTTTAAAAAGTTTATTGATTATTACAAGAGCTCTGGACAAAAGCAATAGGATGATGTCATTGAGAGTCACTGGGGGCTTAAGTAGGTAGACAGGTCAGCCTTCTTGAGGTGGCCTTTGCCTCTAAGACCCAGTGACGAGAAGGAGTTAGTTGGGTAAAGAATTGGCTTGTGTCATTACAAGTAGCTGGGAAAATATTGCACCAGTGCTGAGGCAGGAGAACATTCAGCTTGCTTGAAATGGAAGGAAGGCCACTGTATCTGTGTTAGAATTAGTGATTGGACTGGTGGCTAGTGGTGGCATCAGAAAAGTAGAAAGTGGCTAGATTATGCAGAGCCTTCTAGGCCATAGAAGGAAGTTTGGATTTTATCCCAAAGATGGCAACCAACTCAGGCCATTTCTTTTTTGCTATGTGGCTCAGAGTTTTGGAGAAGCTCTCTGAGCCTTGGAATCTCAGGCCCCACTATAGAACAACTGAACCAGGCTCTTCAGGGATGAGGCCTAGGAATCTTATTTTATTTATTAAAAATTTTTAAGATTTTTTAAAACATTTTATTTATCTTTAGAGGGGAAGGGAGGAGAGAGGGAGAGAAGGAGAGATATATCAAGGTATGGTTGCCTCTTGTGTGTCCCTTGCCGAGAACTGCCTGCAACCCAGGCACGTGCCCTGACTGGGAATCGAACTGCGATCCTTAGGTTCACAGGCCCGTGCTCAATCCACTGAGCTACACCAGCCAGGGCTATTTTTTAATTAATTTATTTATTTTTAGAGAAACAGGAAGGGAGAGAGAAAGAGAGTGAGAAAAACATCAATGTGTGGTTGCCTCTCATGCAACCACCTACTGGGGACCTGGCCTGCAACCCAGACATGTGCCCTGACTGGAAATCGAACTGGCAGCCCTTTGGTTTGAAGGCCAGCACTCAGTCCACTGAGCCACACCAGCCAGAGCAGAATCTGTATTTAATTTAATTAATTAATTAATTTATTTTAAATTATATTTTGATTATGCTATTACAGTTGTCCCATTTCTCCCCCATCATTCCCCTCCACCCTGCACACCCCTCCCACACACATTCCCCCCTTTAGTTCATGTCCATGTGTCATAAGTTCTTTAGCTTCTACTTTTCCCACACTATTCTTGCCCTCCCCTGTCTATTTTCTGCCCACCGTCTATGCTACTTATTCTCTGTACCTTTTCCCCCTCTCCTTCTCCTACTCCCCTGTTGCTAACCCTCTATGTGATCTCCACTTCTGTGTTTCTGCTCCTGTTCTAGCTGTTTGCTTAGTTCGCTTTTGTTTTAGGTGTGGTTGTTAATATCTGTGAGTTTGCTGTCTTTTTACTGTCATATTTTTTATCTTCTCTTTTCTTAGATAAGTCCCTTTAACATTTCATATAATAAGAGCTTGGTGATGATGAACTCCTTTAACTTGACCTTATCTAGGAAACGCTTTATCTTCCCTTCCATTCTAAATGACAGCTTTGCTGGATAGAGCAATCTTGGATGTAGGTCCTTGACTTTCATGACTTGGAATACTTCTTTCCAGCCCATTCTTGCCTGTGAGGTCTCTTTTGAGAAATCATCTGACAGTCCAATGGGAACTCCTTTGTAGGTTACACTGCCCTTATCCCTTGCTGCTTCTAGAATTCTCTCCTTCATTTTAATATTGGCTAATGTAATTATGATGTGCCTTGATGTGTTTCTCCTTGGGTCCAACTTCTTTGGGACTCTCTGAGCTTCTTGGACTTCCTGGAAGTCTATTTCCTTTGCCAGATTGGGGAAGTTCTCCTTTATTATTTGTTCAAATAAGTTTTCCACTTGTTACTCTTCCTCTTCCCCTTCTGGTACCCCTATAATTTGGATGTTGGGACATTTAAAGACATCCTGGAGATTCCTAAGCCTCTCTTCATTTTTTGAATTCTTATTTCTTCATTATTTTCTTTTTGGTTGTTTCTTTCTTCCTTCTGGTCCACTTCATTGATTTGAGTCCCAGTTTTCCTTCCATCACTATTGGTTCCCTGTGCATTTTTCTTCATTTCACTTATTGTAGCCTTCATTTGTTCATCTAATTTGCGACCAAAATTAACCAATTCTGTGAGCTTCCTAATCACCAGAGCTTTGAACTGTGCATCTGATAGGTCAGCTACCTCTTGGTTGCTTAGATGAATTAGCTCTGGGGGCCTGATCTGTTCTCCCGTTTGAGCCATCCTTGTTTTTTTTTTGGGGGGGGTGGGTGTCTGGTTGCGGCTGTAGTGAGGGGCGGAGCCTTAGGCATTCACCAGGGTGGGGCAACCCAGTCACTGGGTTGTGATACTGGATGTGGGGGCAGGGTCCAAGAGGGAAGAATGGTGCCTGCTCCTCTCTCTTGGATTCCAGTCCCTTCTGCTGCTTTCCCCAAGCAAATTGGGCCCTTCTAGTGCTTATTTCCGTGTGGGTGGGCTTGTGCACATTCTGGGACCCTGTGGGTCTCTCCAACGAACTCTCCTGTGAGGCTGGGATTCTCTCCTGGTACCCCAACCCCCACAAGTATTCTCAGTCGTGCTTTTTAGGCTTTATTTCCTGGTGCTGGGGCCCTGCACTGCTCAGTCTGTCTTGCTGCCCGTTTTTGCCTGGTTTATCTGCGTGCGAATGTATGACCATGGTCAGCTGCCTTGTGCGCCTTGCTTGGTCTGCTCGTTGCCTCCCTGCGCTCAGTAACTTCTGCCTGTGTGCCTGGGACCATCAGCTACCACTTCTTTTCCGCTGCGACCCCTCTCCACTGGCTGCTGACTCCGCCCCTCTTACCGGTCTGGGTGAATCGTTGTTAGACTTCCATACAATTCAATCCTCTATCTGTTCTGGATGGTTTTTTTTTTTTTGGTTCTATATTTTTGTTGTCCTTAATCTTGGTTGTGAGAGGAGGCACAGTATGTCTACCTATGCCTCCATCTAGTCGGAAGTCTCAGAATCTGTATTTTAAAAGCTCTCTAAGTTATGCTTATACATACTTAGGTCTGAGAAACACTCATCTATAATACAATATATTGGGGCAGATTTCTTAGGGGGTTGGAGCTGTACTCTCTGCAGAGGAATAGAAGTCTTCCATGGGCGCCCAGGGGATGCTGTCAGCCACTGAGGGAGCCAGCTCACCAGGCTCTGCATTAGTGCCAGCATGAGACATCTTCCATGCATGTGCACACCCTCTGCCCATAGCACATCTTTGGTGTTGATGGCAGATAAGCCTAAAAGTGATTTGTGGTAAAAATCATTTTAATCAGGAAACTTAAAGCTGAAACTGATAGTTTAGGCTATTTGGGATACGAATGCTTTATGAGAAATGACAGAGAAGCTGGGAGATAGAAGGGACTTGGGAGTATCAGTAAATGCCCTGACCCCATGAATGAAGACACTGGAATCCTGAGATGTTTAATGGCTTTCTTGGGGTCACACAATTGATTGTTGACAGTATTGGGTCCAGAATTCAGGCTTCTTCACTTTGATGCCTGTACTTACATAGTATGTTCTCCCTTGATGGAAATATCTCTGTAAGTCTTTCTCCTTATGTAATTCATAAACATTTTTAGAATTATTTTGGAGCAAAAAATGATTATGGTTCCTAGTTTTACTAGTTTTGGTGTTCGTTATATTTTAAAAATTATTTTAATTTATTATTAATACTTTTATGTTTTTTCATCCTCTGGAAAAATAATTCATTAATAGAAAATGGCAGTACCTTAATCCATGTAAGATTTGAGTTAAAATAGCTTACTGTTCTGCGCATTTTTTAATGGGACATATTTTGGTAATGTCAGAATATGTAAAATATTTGACACAGTCTACAGTAAACAACAACCTTTCAATTTGTGTATTGAAGTGATTGGTAAACATGTCTTTCAAAATAATATTTCCGGTTCCTATTTTACAGCACCACACTTAATATTGACATCCCCTCCTTTGAAAGGTGTTTTCCCCTCCCTCTAGATTCTATGTCTGTCTTTCTGTTTTCAAGTGTAAGGAAGTGGTGGTTTTAGAAGGTACATCTTAGTTATGTGTAAAAAAATATTGTTGTGTTGCAGTGTTCCAGGAGCTTTTGCTGGCAATTCCAGTTTCCAAAGGGAACATTTGGGCAATGATGAGGGCTTCAATCCCTTCTCTGATTTGCTGTCAACTATGAATGGGTGGATGTGATGCCTGCTGGCTGACAGGGTGAGTGAACATTTATGATTACTCATCTGAAAATTCTCAAGACAAAAAGTCAACTAAAGGGGTCCTACACAGTGCAGGAAACTGACAAAGTCTTAAGTTGGTAAGAACAATGGCAGTGAGGATGAGAGATTCTCATTTTCAAAGGAAGGACAAACTCTGTCATTTTTTTCTGCTATAGTCTTTTTGGATAACCCCTACAGTGATCTGAGGATTTATAAATGGCACATAGGACACAGGAGGATGTTTTTTGCTTACATGTTTCTTTTAATCATGCTCTTAAGAGTGGAGTGTCTAAATTATGAGCCACATGTACAGTTGAAAGAGTATCATTGTTTGGTAATAAAATGAACCACCATGAAATAAGACTATAATGACCTATCTTGAGTTTTGGGATGTTTTAAGTCTGATTTGTTCATTGAGAAGGTTTGAGAAGGTCCCATCCCAAGCCTTCCACATGAGTAGGAGCCTTGAGAGAGCTAAAGGACTGGGAACTTTGGATGCTCAAAGATTTTCAGAAAGACTAAAGAGCATAATTTACCTCATCAGGTTATTTATTGTAATTTTTAGAGAGAGGTTAGAAAGAACATAATGATCATTTTCTGTTGTATGTGTTTTCTGTATTTGAATGCATCTATCATGCTCCTCAGAAATTGATGGCTTCTATGTAGTAATGAATGAGCAATTGTGGCTTGCTTTTACCAGAGACAATAATACACTGAGGCCAGGTCGTTTGGGTAAACACTCTGACCTCATTCAGTGGTAGACTTGTCATGGAATGAAGTCAACCTCATGGAAATTGTTTGGTTTTAGGTTTTGTATTGAATGGCATTTAATGGGAAGAACCATTGGCATAACCTCTTTGTCTTAGGGGACTTGTATTTGAGACAGGTTCAAATTAATGGAGGGAAATTAAGTGAAGTTGAAAGAGCACTCTATTGAAAACTAGAAGATCTATTAGCTACCTGACATGGGACAACTTAGTCTATGTTTTGATTTCCTATTTTTAAAATAAAGCAGTTATATTAGAGTGTCCTATTTGTGAGGCTGACAAGGTCCTAGAAGTTGTCTGTTTAAGTCCTCTCACCTTACAAATGGAGCTGCTGAAGCCCATCGAGTTTGAGTTTAAAAGTCCCTGGGCTGCTTTTTTCATCAATCAATGATTCTTTTTGTGTTACCTCAATTTTAGAGATAGAGTAATTAAGCCCAGGCAGTTTAATAAAGCTTTTCTGGTAAGTGTTTCTGCTAAGACCTTGTTATGCATTCAGCCATTTGGGCCAGATTTTTAAAGATTTTTATAATTTAGAGTTTATTTTGATAAATCCTTCCCATTTCATGGATGAAAAAGAAAAGAGCCCTAGTGAAGCTGCTAGCCCAAATGTTACAGACCACATGATCTGCACAGAGCCCTGTGGGCTCTGAAATTCACATAGGCCACGTTATCTGACTACTTGTCCTTTGCAGTAAGTTCTCCTGGACTAGAGATAGAGGGAAAAGTCTTTTTTGTGTTCCTTACAGTATTCTTTCTTTTTCTGGCAAGAAGTAACGCAAATAGTAAAGAGTAACATGTAAGGAAAGGATTCCACAATGAAAAGAAATGGTTGATGGAGTCATGGGGTTTTAGATGTGTTAGAGAACTGTGACCATCTTACTGGGTTGTCCTGGGCAAGTCCTTCCACTCTCTCATCTATGAAGTTCTTCTGAGGTTTTTCCATTGCTACACAGATATGCCAGACTTTTGTGAATGGTCTGTAGACTAGTGAGCAGATAGCATATATTATGAAAAATTGTATCTTCCAGAATCCAGGTAGAGTTGAGAACAAAGCCTAGGTCTGCCTCATATACACATTTGAGAATTCATAGAAGTGGTTGGAATTCTGAAGGTATTGAAATAGCAACAAACTCAGGTTTGAGGTTACCTGTCATCTCTGTCTTTAGTCTTGAGACAGTCTGACTTAATCTCACTCTCATAAAATTGATGTATGAAATTTAACAAAACCACATGAATGGATTTATTGAAGACTAGGTTCATTTTTTAGGTTCATTTCATTAATTTCATTGGGTAAGACCTACTATTTGAAAAACAATCCAAACTACTATAATAAAAATGTTATCTCCTTTGAATTGAAAAAAATGTACTGTTAGTCCCAGTAGAATACCAGTTTATATAAATATGGAAGTGCTTTGTATTTATCAGACTGTAATAAATGCCTTTTCACTATACTGTCAGTAAGAAGCAAAGGTCCCTGGAACCCAGTGAACTGCAGTGTGTTCAGATTCTCCATCCTCCCTGCTTCTCCTCTGAGCACACCTTCAGGTTTACTGAAAGGAGTAATTCTCTTCATGATGTGTAACCTGGCTGTGTACACTGAGTATTTGACAGGTAGTTTAGCCCCACTGTCAAAAATTGTACCCATAGTGCTGTGATTTTTAGAACTTTACAGTTTATTAATGAACCAAAAGAAACACCAGTTAATTGTTACAGGTGATAATTTGGAGTCTTTAGGCTTGAAATAAACTCTAATTCTGAGTGATATATGTCATAGTAAGTGTTTTCATGGTGGAATAGGGTCACAGGCACAAGGTTAAGCAGCCAGAACAACCACTCACCTCACTCAAATCCAAGGAAATGAAACAGTGCAATAAAAGGCTTGCACAAATAGATCATTATGGCAAAGTTTGAAAGTCAGAAAATAGGTAATGTATTTCATTTATGTTGGTGGTAATCATGCCTGCATAACAAATTAACTTGGGGTCAGGCTACAGAGAAAGATGGGTCAAGCACCTGAGGTCTCCGTAGTGTCATGATTCTTCCATGTTGCCATTCTCCAACAGGAAGTCAGCGCTTCCCTGGTATAAAGCTGTAGTTGACATTGGTACCTGTTTGATGCACATGACAAGACCCCAAGAGTGAAGAGTGGCTAAGTCTGCTGCATATGTAATAGTCACATAACCACAGTATTATTAATAAATGTGATAATTACAGTCTGAATTTGCATAGAGTTTTCGTGAGAAGAGTTGACTACAGACAGCAAGTGTGCTGGCTTGTTTTTCAGTCTGTGCCTTGGTGTTGCACTATCCGTAAGTGTGCCGTGCTGGCGGGTCTGGTGTAAGAATGTGAGCATCACATGACATTGTTTTGTTACCACTTGTTTTTCCTTATTTGCCCACAGTTCCTCTTGTTCACTCTTATAATAAAACTCCTTGCATTAAACCTACTAGGAAGAGGTAGAACAAGGAAAATAATTTTTCCCAGGACTTGATAATGGGCCAGCTACTCTTTGCCTGGGAGTTTTTGCTTTTTTATAAAACTCAAGAGTGTGGATTTTTTTGTCATTGGTTTTCAGGTGGGGTGGCCGTGATGGTATAGCTTCCAGGAAGAGGTGGGGACAGGCAGCAGGTTTTTAGGACAGGAAAATCGGCTCACAGGCTCTCCTTTTGAGCTGCTTTGTGTTGGTAGCTCTCAGTAGGCCAAGCACTTTGTTGTGCTTAAACTTCCAGTCCCTGAAATTTTGACTTTGAAAAGTAATTTTAACAATTTAATAAACTACATAATATGTTTTACAGGCTGGAGTGAATGATCTTAAGTATTTTGGTCTCTTTCATAAAACAACGAGCCTAATATTGGTAAAAATACAGATCTTCACTCATGCCATAAAGAAAGGTGAGATTTAATAAGCAGTTATGAGTGCTGGCAGCTGCCTACCAGATTGTATGACTTGGGCTCCAGCATGCGAAGACACTGTCAACTTACATTTTATCTCTGAAGTATTTTTGAGACGTTTGTTTTGCGTTTCTTTTCAGTTTCTAATGTAATAGAACTAATGTGATTGGCTAAATATTTTCCCCATAGGTAATTGGCTAGGGGCCAGGTGGAAACTATTGTGTGGCTTAATGAAGATCAGAAATTAACATGACGTTTATGTGGAGGTAATGGAATATGCTGATAATACAGTGATTCAGGACTGGTGAGAGCAAGAGTGTCCATCCTTTTCCCGCCCATACACAGCAGGATGAGTTCTGAAGATGATGAAAGAACTCCAGCCCCCGACCCTCACTCCCCAGTACCTCACAGCAGCGGGATGGCCAATCCAGTCCTGATGTCAAATTCACTTTCACAGTCTTCAGGCAGAACTGTAAGAGAAACTAATGAGTTATTCCATTTGTCAGTTAAAAAAGAGAATCCACCAACTACTGCTATAAGATTAAATTCCAATTAGAAGATTGCGTTTAATTCCATAGCTGTAACATTGTTTTAATGAATTCTATTGGAGGTGACAGTTTGTGTAAGATAAATTGATATGGTGTAGGTAGATATAAATTCATTGGATAATGTTAAACATGCTACTTTTATATATATTAACTGTGAAATTTATTTCTTCTTTAGTCATGTCCCTGGGGAGGTAGAGTCAGAGGAGAAAAACATAATCTTCAAAGAAAGAACCCTTTCTGTCCTTTCAGATACTTGCTCTAAAACAGTTTTTTCTCACTTTTATTTAAAAAATTGTTAAATTTCTACATTAACTAAATTTATGATTCTTGGTATATGCTATTTATAAAATTGAATATAGGTTTTATGATATAGGAAATTAGTCTAGGAATGAGAAGGCGATCCAATTTTGTAATAAAGGTAATCTGCATTTATATTGCAGACATTTTCATTTCTCTCTAAGCCCCTTATGGGATTCTACACACTTTTATCGGGACTTATGTATTCACTGTAAACTTTTAATGTATTGCATAAGCTTTTGTTCATGTGACATCTACACAAAGCATGAAAACCTTTGCCTAAATCAAGGGTGGCAAGTATTCTTGACACAATTCCGATCTTTCATTCCCCCTACTCCTGTCCATTCCTGTGCCCTGGCAGATATCACTAATTGATCACCCTAATTGGTCAAATGAATGTGGATATGGCCTCAGAATCATTCCTCTTAAATTTCTTGTAGACAGGTTTACAAACACACTATTTACATGAGAATGGGTAAAATCATGTCAAGTAAGTAGCTTTTGCCTACCAGTCTCTCAGGTTTTTCTTTGTATACCTAAGGCTTATCCCAGATGGGACACCCAGTGGTTAAACAATACATGATTGTTACGTTAATGAGAGAATCTTACACATGCACATTATGGCAATTATTTGGTTGTGTAACAACTGAATTTTGGACATCATGTATATGCTGTATTTATATGGTTTGTTAGGTAGTGTATTGTCTACCCTTCATCTGGTTTTGGTGTTACGTGTGTGTAGTAAAATTATGGTTTTATAGGTTTTTTTCTATTTCTGTAACTTTGGAAAAGACAAGAAAGAGGTAGTTGTCACCCTTTTGACCTGTGCATCAACTGAGGCTCAAGCACAGTGAGGAAGTGGTGGTTGAGAGCTAAACCCAGATTGTTTCACTCTCCCAGTGCCTCGCCTCTCATGAGGGAGGAGCATGCGCAGGAGCTGACCCATGCAAGCAAGTTTCTTGCTGTTTCCTTTTGCATATTAATCTTGGTTTTTATCAATACGCTATAGCAAGCTGTACCAGGGAGGAAGGTGTTCAGCTATTATATTTCAAATGATATCTTCCGTGATACAAAATTCTAAGAACTTAAACTACATTGCATGTTGTTTTTGAAAATATTCTGTTTTCTGTTAACTTGGTTCAAGTAATGCACAGAGGCTAAGAGAAGGAAATTTCCATTCAATTTATATGCGGGCTGCTGAGCTACCCTGCTGAGAATTGCCATCATTTTAATTCTTCCTTAACAAAAAATGAGCTAGTGCGTTTAAGCACCATTTAGTTAACATACATTTTAATTTCATTTCAACATATTGTTTGATTATGTGTGTTGGTCATGGTATCCAGAATCCTAGAAAGTGATTGTGGGTGAACATGTGCATTATTTCCCTCTCAACCCATATTCATATGGTTAGACTTGGTCAGGGATGACAAAATCAGCGGGCCCTGTCACGGTCCATTCTGATGGTGGTTCTTGGATTTTCTCTGCACAGAATTTCTCTGACCAATTTACTGGAATAGGCTCATTAGATGAAATGTTTTTCACCCCTCCTTGAGTTCCCTGAGATTTTATAATATTTATAAAAAATACTTATAGCAGCTATTCATTAAGCATTTGTTTTCCTACAGTGGATATAACATTAATTATCACATTTAATCCTAACAGCATTTCCGTGTTCTGGATATGATTATTCTGGTTTTATTGTTGAGAAGACAGAAGTTCAGTGCCCAAGTCACCTGATCAGGATCATGTAGCAAGTTTTACAAGCAGGGTTTGCCTCAAATTTGGGACAGTTTCAAAGCCCATGTCTTAACCACCAGGTCATGCTACCTCCTCATCTTTGAGTAGACTCCATGGTCTTTAATACCCTTCAGTTTTATTTAGGAGGGAATATTTTGTAGCTTATAGTTGTCTTTATGGAAGAAATGGACTCCATTGCATTTAAAATTACAGCTTAATCTACACACAGGACTTTTGCAGAACCAGTGATACAAAAGGGAATAAGGTCTTTCAAAATCATTTCTTACCTTCTGGCCTTTTCCTCAGCCTAAAGCTCCCAGTATCCTGTGGTTGGCTCAGTGCTGTGTGTGTCCTTCAGCCTTCTTCTCAAGTAGCCATACTTCCGGTGGTGGCAGCTCCTGGCTTCTCTGACATCTGGGCAGATGAGTTTTCTTCTGATACAATAGGAACAGACCGCACAGGACTAGCAGGCCAGCTGTTCCAGAGGAGGGGTGTGTGAAGGGAAAACCTGGGCTACCGGACTTTTGTGGCCAAGGTGAGAGCCAGGCAGTGGAAAAGTTAAGCGCTGCCACTTTGTTAGGTTATTCAGGCCCCTTGTCTTTGAACTTCAGGCATTTCAGGCTCTTCCAGGATGGACTTTCAGGCTAGATGACCAAATGGTTCATTTCAGGTATGCGCTATGGGTTTTTTTCCAACATGTGCATTCAGTTATTATTAAGGGTATTTTTCTCTCTATATTTTTTAGAGTTTGATATTAGATTATGTAAGGGTGAAATGGCATATCAGTTGCAATTTACTTTATAAATCTTTAGAAAAGAAAAAATGGAATGGAATCTCGGTATTCTAGGATCTGGATTATGGGTATATAGGCCTCATTATTCTATTTTCTCTTCCTTATATATTTGACCACTTATAATTTTAAAAAGTATATGTGGTGGGTGAGGAGCTTAACAAGCTCATTGTCTAATATAGTGGTTGATAAAATAATCATTGGTTAGATCCAGGACCCTACTCCCTTGTCTTCACCCCACCTTGGGCAGCCTTTGGCTACTTGTATAATTTAATTGATATGTAGTCTTAGGGCAAGCAGATGCTAAGCTAATCAGCTGAGGGTTGAAGTAATTTTCTGGACAATACAGATAAAATGACTTTACCTGACATAAAAAGCATTCCCTGACTAACCTATAAAAGAATGACAGTAGTCCAATAGCTGTTATAACTGTGCTATGTCACATGCCAGGGGCTATGATACACCTGTTAACCTCCTCTGGGCAGTATTTGGAGGGGAATAGAGGGGACCTGAACCAAGGGCCCATTGGAATTTCTTTCTCTTCTTCCTCTAAGTCCTTGGGGCTGTGTTATTCCAGTATGTTCCAGAGGCTGCCTGGGAAGTGTATTAAATACAGATTTCTGGACTCACACCCAGGCACCAGCCTGGGGCTTGCTTAAGCAGAGCTTGGTCTCTGAAGTTAGAGTAGATGGCCTCAGGTCCTAGTCCCAGGTCTCAGTAATAGTTGTTACCTTGGCCAAGTTACAGCTCTTCTTCAAGCCTCAGTTTCCTCATCTACAAGATGTGGACAGTGGTAGCATCTACCTTGTCTGTGAAAAGTCCTTAATGTAGCACCAGATATATGTTACTTGCTACTGTATTTTAACCATTTTAAGACGTTTGCAAATACCCTGACATCACTGAGACTATTAAGGATGTAGCAATTAATGCTCCAGGTGGCACTATTTGGCGGATATAATTTAAACCTTATTTATCCTAAAAGTGTTTTTTGTAATCATTAGAAACATTTTAAAAATGAGTGTGTTTTTTTACATAGATGTTTGAAAAAGAATTCTGTCACCAAAGTGTATGAGAGTTGACAAACATAAATATGCAGTTAGTTTCAAAAAAACATGTATTATTTACTGATCAAGGCAGCGTCTCCTTTGGAGCCATTATACTCAGTCATTTCCTGTCAATCTCTTCATGCTTTATAATCTGACTATGGATATGCATATTAAAATGCAAGAGAATTATTTTGCATGTGTGGTGGCAGCTTTTTAATTGTTAATGCTGCTGCCTAGAAAAGATATCTGGATAGTTTTCTCTTTCGATGGTTAGCAGTCATTGGAACCAGCACTCAGTGTGGTGGGACGTGCGGCCAGGCAGGTGGTGAGCAGAGGGTGTCAGTGCTTTTACTCAGTGCCCAGCCACAAACACAGCTTTCCATCTGACCTTGGCATTCAATGCATGGGGAGTCCTTACACTCTTCCTTTTACTGCTGTCTGTTTTTGAAAACTTTTTTAACCAACAAAACAAAACAAAAAATTGTTTCTGCACATGTGTGATTAAAAGAGTAAACTGACTCCTCTGTCCGTATCAGGGGTCAGCAGCCTTTCCTGAGCCAGATAGTCAATATTTCAGGCTTCACAGGCTACCTGGTTTGTTACAACTACCCCTTTGCTGTTGTAGCGGGAAAGCAGATGTAGATGGCGAGTGAATGAATTGGTGTGGCCCTGTGGCTGATAAAAATGTATTTATAGACATTGAAATTTGAATTTCTTGTAATTTCCGTGTGTCATAATTAGCAGTAGTATTTTTATTTTTTCTAACCCCCTTTTTTAAGAATGTAAAAACTATTCTTAGCTCTGGGGTGTAGGGTTCAGTCTGGCCTGCCGTTTGCTGAGCCCTGGTCTAGAGAAGATGCAGCATCTCTTTCCAGGCCGGGACACTCCACCTCTATCTTCTGGCTCTTCAGTTTCTGATGAAATAATCATGTCACCAGCTTTTGTTCAGGTCCCATCTTCAGAGAGGCTCTTTTTTTGTGACTGAATTATTTACTGATATAGAGTGAAATTTATTAAGAGTCTCCCTCCCCTCCCTTCATGTAAAACAGGGAGCGCTGAACTACAAGAAAGTGAGGCCAGGGGTAGAAGGTGTATCAAATGGAAAGCAAGTCAGAGAAGAGTGGACTTGAAAGACATGAGACCTGTACTCTCTTCAATACTAGTGTTTTGCAAAACCTGTTGTATATTCTACCAGTGGAATTTAAGATGAATTTTCTAGGAGACACAAATGAACATTTTTGAAAATTAAGGAGTAAGTTACTATTTTTCATATATATACTTAAATATGTAGCAGAGTATTAGCATACCAAGTCTGGTTACTTAAATGCAACATTTCAAAAATTGAGAGGTTTAAGGAAAAATTTAAGAATATTTGTACATGTGGTTCTTGGATATTGGATGATTTTTGAAGTATATTTTATTAATTATGCTATTACAGTTTCCCCAGTTTTTCTCCCTTTATCCACCCTCTGCCCCGCACCCCCCAACCCTCCAGCCATCCCCGCTTGTTCATGTCCATGGGTTGTGCATATAAGTTCTTTGACTTCTCAGTTTCCTATATCATTCTTAACTTCTCCCCGTCTATTTTATAGTACCAATTATGCTTCTTATTCCCGGTACCTTCCCCCCCAAATCTTCCCCTCTGCTTCCCCACTGAAAACCCTCCATGTGATATCCATTTCTCTGATTCTGTTCCTGTTGTAGTTGTTTGCTTAGGGTTTGTTTTCATTGTTTTTTTGGTCTCTTTTGTTTTTTTTTTAGGTTCAGTTGTTGATAGTTGTGAGTTTGTTGTCATTTTACTACTCATAGTTTTTGATCTTCTTCAATTTTAGATAAGTCCCTTTAACATTTCATATAATAAGGGCTTGGTGATGATGAACTCCTTTAACTTTACCTTATCTGGGAAGCACTTCATCTGCCCATCCATTCTAAATGAAAGCTTTGCTGGATAGAGCGATCTTGGGTGTAGGTCCTTGCCTTTCATGACTTGGAATATTTCTTTCCAGCCCCTTCTTGTAAGGTTTCTTTTGTGAACAGCTGATAGTCTTATGGGCACTCCTTTGTAGGAGTGCCCATAACTCTCTCCTTTCCTCTTGCTGCTTTTCTCTCTTTATCTTTAATCTTAGGTAACTTAATGATGATGTGCCTTGGTGTGTACCTCTTTGGGTACTACTTCTTTGGGACTCTCTGGGCTTCCTGGACGTCTGTTTCCTTTGCCAGATTGAGGAAGTTTTCCTTAATTATATTTTCAAATAAGTTTCCCATTTCTTGCTCTTGTTCTTCCCTTCTGGTACCCCTATAATTTGGATATTGGAATGCTTAAAGTTGTCTCAGAGGTTCCTAAGCCTCTCTTCACTTTTTTGAATTCTTGTTTCTTTATTCTATTCCAGTTGGATGTTTATTTCTTTATTTTGTTCCAAATTGTTGATTTCAGCCCTGGTTTCCTTCCTGTCACTGTTGGTTCCGTGAATAGTTTGCTTTATTTCACTTTGGGTAGCCTTCATTTGTTCCTTCATTTTTCGACCAAGGTTAGTCAGTTCTGTGAGCATCTTGATTAACCAGGATTTTGAACTCTCCATCAGATAGATTGGCTATCTTCTTGTCGCTTATCTCTGTTTCTGGAGTTGCTTTGTTCTTTCACTTGGGCCATATTTCTTTGTCTCAGCACACCTGTTAAGTTGTAAGGGGGCAGGGCCTTAGGTATTTACCAGGGCATGGCAACCCTCTTTGCTGTGTTGTGGCGCTGTCTGTGGGGGAGGGGTCAGAGAGGGAACAATGCAGCTTGCTTGCTGGGCTGTAGCCCCACTTTCCAACAAACTCTCCTGTGAGACTGGCAGTTTCTCCCACTGCGGCACCCCTCTGCCGTAGTCCACAGTCAGCTCTGAGTTTCAGTCTCCCATTCAGCCAGCTCCACCTGTGCGATCCACAGGTCCTTTCAGCCAGCTCTGTCCGCACGGTCAGCCGCCTTGCCCCGGGTTCTCTCTCTCTGCCTGTCTGCCCTGTCTCACTCATACTGGTCTGATTGGTCTGGTTGACTGTTTCTTTAATTCCTTGGTTGTCAGAGTTTCATGCAGTTTGATTTTCTGGCACTTCTTGTCATTGCTTTTAGATTGGTGGTTATCCTCCTTTTGGTTGTGCAAGAAAGTGAAGGGTTTCTACCTATGCCTCCATCTTGGCTGGAACTGGGGTATTGGATAATTAAAATGAGACATTTTCTTCTAAGTGTCTCTACTCATCAGGATGGAAGAGTGGAGACCAGGAGATACATAATGTGAGTCATTTGATTTTTTGCTAAAGAAATCTCTGGAGAATAAGAATGAGTATAAAAATGAGTGTGAGCATTCTGGAGAGAAGATGCCTTAAATTAGAGTCCTCTCTCTCCTTTTTGCTGAAGATTTTAATCTTTTAACATGTAAGCAGGTAGGAGGAGTCAAGGCCAGTGAAGAGTGAGTTCCTGGAATAAGGTCTTTTCACAAAGTGGAGCCCAAGGTATAATGGAGCATCAAGTAAGAGAAAATGTGAGATGGGAGGAGACATGACAAGGATGTTTTCCAAGAAAGATATAAGGAGAATAATTTAGAAGAATATTTCTTTATTCAAGTATCATGATAACACTGACTTGAGTGTGAAGGGGAAAGAATTTCTGATTGTAGCAAGCCATAATTTATAACCTAGGTATTGTGTTATTGCAGCTGGGGAGTAAACATCAAAAGAAGATGCACCTTTAAGAAGCGCATATGTTTTCACACAAATGTCTGTTGTAATTTAAAAAAAAAATAGGAAGTAGAAAAGAGAACACAACAAAGGTAGAATTATGATGAAAGCCTTGCAAATGGTTAATCTCTTTTTAATAAAAAATAAACATAATTCCATGATCCAGGGCCAAGATATAGAACCTTCGATATATAAAAACAGCTGAATGTGGTGACTAAGAACATGGGATGTTGGCTAGACCACTTGTGTTTGAATCTTGACTTTAATATTTACTAACAATATAATTTTGGGTAAGTTCCATTGTTGCATGCCTCAGTTTCCTAACCTTTAAAATGTGAATAATTGTAGTACCTAAGTCATAGGTGGGATTAAATGAGTTAATACACTCAAAACATTACAAAAGAGTTGGCACATACCGAACTTTCAGTAAAGAGCTAGCTAGCTGTTAGCCCTAAAGTATGCTCTAAATTAAAAAATGCACTTTGACATCGTTACAGCAGACTTGCCATTACCTCTCTGGAGTGTTCCAGGGTATGAATTTTTATGTGTATCTCTGCATTTTAGTATTTTAGGATGTACAATGTATATACTCAAAGTCTCCTAGACATTTAGTTTTCAAAGGAATAGTGATGTTTATGGTGCCCCAAGCTTCCTGGGCCTAATCTTTGAGACTGTATTGCTACCACAGGAACAGACAGACTATTTGAATAACTCTGGGATGGTGAACTTGTATCTTTGAGGAAGCCAATTTTATCTTTTGCCCAGCTCTTAGGGCTTGGAAGTCCTTTCTTACACTAGACTAAAGTCGACCATCCACAGGATTCCAACTTTATTTGGTTTAGTGCCTTGGGATTCTACAAAACCCATCTCTTCGGGTGACAATACATCTGTTATTTTCAGGTAGTTAACAGGTCTGTCTCAAGTCTTCTCTAGGCTAGGGTGTTTTTTTTGGTTTTAGGTGTCCTGTAACCATCGCTCCTCTTTCTCACAGCACCAATAGCTACAGGGGCATGTTTTTCTTGGGTCTATATTCATACGATATATAGTTCACTTAAAAGTGCCTCTTTGTGACAAAACTGTCTTTATCATTTGGAAGGGAAACATTTGGACTTTTAACCTGTTTCTTATATTCCAAATGTGGGAAGCTGGTGCATAACAAACTTATATTGTTAAAGAATCTTAGCTCTTCCCTTGAGACTCAGTGTGCTGGAATAGGCTTCCCTTTGTTCCTAGCCAGGTAGCTGTGTAGAAGTCACGGTGCGGTCACTCTGGTTCCAGCGACTGTGCCAGCCGCTAGTACGCCTGCCCTGTGCCCGCACTCTGCTCAGCCCTCCAGTGTACATTTCTTCATCCTCATGACTGTGGTTCTGTTACAACTCTTGTTCCTGTTTTCAGATGACAAAATCAGTGCTAGGGTCAAGTTGGCCTCTGGTGAGAAAAGCCCAAGAGGAGGATTTTTTGGTAAATATGAGCAAGATTAATCCTCTATCTATTCTTAATCCATATAATTTTTCTCTTTTACCTACAAAGTTGTGTGTTTTAGTCTCTTTTGCTTTATCCCTTGTTTTAATACATGAAATTATGTAAATAACATGAAAATCACCTCACTTGTTTAGGATAGTCCAATTTTATTCCATGGAAACAATTTAAACTAATTATTTTTAAAGATACTGCTATTCTCAAAGCACTGAGCACACACATGCAGACTCTGGGGATGGTATACTTCATTTTTTTCAGTTTTCCCCAAGTGATTTTCTTCCCTTTTCCTTCCAACAAGACTCCCCGAGAGGAAGCCAATCACAGTGTTGTCAGCAGCAGAAAGCTTTGAAAATACATTCATGGGCATGGGTAATTTGTGGGGGTGGCTGGGTGCCTTCTAGGAGACTTCACACATTTCCTGAACATGGAGCCTCACCATGGCAGCAGCCATGTCATATGACACATTGGTGACACATACAAGGTGCTGCCACAACTCATTCCAGGTTGAAAGCCTGTATTCATTGTTTCCACTGACACCGTGACTGCTGTAACTTGTACTTGGAAGGTTCTCTGGTTTTCAGTGCCATTAATTCACACTGACTCCCATGGCACATGGAGGGCTCAGGGAAGGGAACGTAAATAAATAAGTACATGCTGTAAACATTGCCTTCATTAGCTTTACAGAGAAATATGTGCTCATTAGCCAGCCCTTGTGCCTCCTGTATTCTTCTTCTTTAAGAATATTTTGTTGGTAACACCTTGGAAACTTGAAAATGACTTTATTTTTAATTACAGTTGTACCTGTTTCCACTTGGCAAACTTCAAAAGAGTTCATTGTGGCCACTTTTTAGTATTTATTTATATTCTTCACATGTAACAAATATATTGATGAAAGCATGATTCTGGGAATATTTTTTTTTATTGTGAAATTTATTGAAAACTTCTTCTAAAATGGTTGGTGATATTGTGGGTCCATTGCTTATGTGGAGGGGGCCTGAAGGTTATACTGTGTCAGAAGACTTTTCTAGAGGTTCACAATGAGTGGTATTTTAACATATTTAATTTCTGAGTGAGTCAGTGAGTGATTCAAAAAGTAAATGTGGAATCTGGAAGACATTAAAGAGATGTCAAGGACAGACAGATTTTGATTTGTAGCCTAATGAAATCTTCTGCCAAATTTTAAAGATTTTTTGAGAGTAGAACTTTAATCATTTGCTTGTGTTTCTGGCATGGTAAGGTTATTCCTGTTTGTTACATGATGAATCCAAAGTGAAAATGGGATAATTTTTAATTAGCAAAATTATAAAACCATTTGCAGCCAAATGTTTCTTGTCTTGTATAAACTCTGAGGTTTCACATTTTGCTTTAATCATTTTAAGAAATTTCATTCTGAAGATCTGTTTCAGTTGGTATTTTATGTATGGATAGAAATCCTCAATATTAGAAATTACATTGTAATTTTCTTTTCCAATGTCATTTGAGTAACCTGATAGGATTTCTGTCACGTGTGTTGCTTGTGTCTATTTTGGAAGTGTCATGGTTACCTGAGTTTGATGTACTACTAATATTCAAATAAGCATTCTGAATGCAAGGCTAAACACTGCAAGAGAAATTGTATTAGGGAGTTAGAAATGTTTCTTTAACTTTATGATTTAAAGTTGTATGATTTTGTACAGTTCAGGATTGCTTTTTTGAAGTTACCTATGTAATTATTTGAATTAAAATGTGATATTTCTACTTTATGCTATAAATATGTAAAGAATATTTAAAAATATATTTGATTAAGGAAATGAAAACAGTGAACCAAGTCATGGCAGCCTACACTTTTCATTTTGATTCAATTGCATTCAATTAGGAGAGTTTTACATTTTCTGGGTGGGAGCTTGTGGTAAACATACTTGGAAATACAAGAATTCTGTGGAAATGAGAAGGGACTTAAGTATTAAGAATTTGGGGATCTGGCTAGACTGGGACAGTTGGAGCTCCTTGAACTTGTATACCTGCTAGTTGTTTGGAGGGGTGTGCAGTGTTCTCTGCTGTTTCTGTTGGATCCTGGAGGGTGCTATGTGACACCCTTGCAGTGCACCCATTTCTACAGGAAGAAAGACGGTGGAAACTGTACCCACAGCACTAAGTTAAGGTTCTGGGGATAGATAAAGGCTCTCATCTTTAGCCATTTGTCTTTGAAAAATGATAGGTTTCACTTAAGAGTAGGAGGAAAAATGAGATGTATCAATAATTTTTTTTCAGACTGAGTAATTCCTTAATGAAATAGATTCTTAAAGCTGCAGGGTTCTCAGAGAATGTCATAGACCTAATCATGTATTATTACATTGTGAATAAGACTAAAGACAGGGACCTTAAATTCAAAACAACAAAAAAAATAATTACCAAGTGTCTGTTTTGTCAAGAATTTAAAGAGGCAATTATTGTTTGGGAGGTAAAAGGCATGTACATTATATAGGAATCCTTAGAATTCCCATCTAGACCTGGTAAAGACCTTACATGTATACAGCCAATCCATACAATATTCATAGTTTTCTAAATCAGAAAACCAGGTAAGAGTTTCTTTAGGAAATTTCTTTACCATTGAATAATCATTAACATTAATTTTATTTGTTTTTCTTTTTATCTTTTTTATGTGACTAGTAGAAAATTAAAAATTACTTATGTGGCTCACTTTATATTTCTGTTGGACAACACTATTATGGAACATGTCAGTTCATGTTTATGAAATTATTAATCTTCAAGAAATTCCTTAAAAGGGGATTCAAACATTGCTTAAGTTGAAAAAAACACTCTACTAATTTATTTTATAAAAAAGAGAAAGTGAGACAGCTTTTCAAATTAATTCATTGTGTCCACTGTAAATGCAGAATAGCAATAAATGTTCCCTCGTGGAGTAGGGTTTGTGCAAAAACAGCTTCCAGTCATTTCTGTCATAGATGTATAACACTGACCCATCTAGGTGAAGAATCAAACAGTTAACAAAAGTAGTGATTTTTGACATCAAATGCTAGCAGATAAACTGTTTTTTAAGGTTATCTGTTTTTTTTTTTTTTTTTTTTAAGGTATGTTCTATTTTGTCTTCTGGACCTGGGGATTTCAAACCCACATGTGCACTCCATTAGGCCATAGAGTAGTCAGGATCTCAGTCAATCACAGAATAATTTTAGCATAGCTGCATGAGTGGCCAAATTTACACTGGCATATAATGCAAGATTTTGCATGTTTACAATGATACTCCTGCTTACTTAGGTTTCCTTTGAGTTGTACTTCCAGACCCTTCCTTCCTTCAGAGTGGACATTTGCCATCTTACCCCTCACCGTCAATTGCCATTAATGTATATTTTGGAGAAATATATGAGACCAAACTTTCTGTACTAATCATTACCTTTAAAAATGTTGCAGCTGCTACTTCCATTGAGAATTTTAATAGTGGAGTTTGTCTTAGCCAACTTAATAGAAGTCTTCGGTTGAGTGTTGCTTATACATGGCAGGAAACCAGTTTGGAAAGGCAAGGCAGCAGCCTACAGGAGAGAGGAACGGTCTTGAGTTAGGTTGATGATTTTGGGCATAGAAGATGGGTAGGCTTTGATGGTATAGAAGTTGCAGCAAGACTGGGAGGATATGGGGAATGCATGGAAGTGGGAGGGAGAAGAAACAATAATGATTTTAGACTTTGAATTGCCTGACAGAAGATGGCAGTGTCCTTTCCAGAGATGGAAAATTGGATGAGGAAGACTTTGGTAGGCAGAGGCTGTGAACTATTGACTTTAGTTTGGAGTATTCTGAATTTGGAGGTGAGGGTGAAATATCTGTCTAGAAATATCTAAGTGACAGTCATAATTTATCTATCTTCAGAAACGCTCTCACACTCTTCTCATGGCACATTTGGTCAGGGGAAGTGGTACTTCAGTATTCTATTCTAGTTCTCTTTTGGCCAGTTTAAATATGATTTAAATTTTATACTCTTTCATCATAAATGATACCATAATTAAGCTCTAAGTCTCCCACTGTTGTGAAACAGTAAAAATTGAACAATTTATTGTATTTCCTTCTAGTCTTTTCTGAAAACAGAATTTAAATAAGTATATAGTTGTAATCATTTTGCACTTATAACCTTATATCTAGCTTTCTTTCTCTAACATTATATTTTCATGCCTGCTCTATTATCTTTATAACAGATACTTTTACTCACTGAGCAAAAAACATCATCCTATGGGCCAGGGCCTGTTCTATATCCTTGGAATGAGTGAAAACCAATTTCTTATCCATGTGGAGTTTATTAGTTGGTTACTGTTTTTCAGAGGGTACCATTGCTATTTGAGATGAAATAGTTCTTGCTGTTTGTGTCATACCTTTCAGAAGAGTGTTTAGCCTTCCCAGCATCTCTGGTCACTCTGGTGAGCAAAAATGCTCCCACACCGTTCCAAATACCACACTTTCCAGCTCCTCTGTTGAGAACCACTGGTTTAGACCACAATTTAGTATACTATTTTACTACTAGACAGGACATTAAATGTTGGACATTTAGGTCAGACACCTTTTGTTCTTTTTCTTTCATTTGGTAGTAGGTGGCCGGTTATACATCAATATATCAATGTTGTATCAATGACTGGCATTTTATTGTAGAACAGGGCCTTCAATGATGGGTGATTTTCCATGCTGCTTTGTTACTTTCAGCAGAAGGGTCCAATCTGTGGCCCGTGGGCCACATGCAGCCCAGGATGGCTGTGAATGTGGCCAAACACAAAATTGTAAATTTACTTAAAATGTTATGAGATTTTTTTGTGATTACATGTCACAGTGCATTTAATATGTGGCCTGAGACAACTCTTCTTCTTCCAGTGTTGTCTGGAGACACCAAAAGGTTGGACACCCCTGCTAGAGTTTTGCTATTCACAATTTTGGGACAATGCTTTGACAGTTTTGGTGGAAGGGCATATAACATAATCTTTTCTTTTGTCATTCACATTTCACATTTGCATAGCTTGTATTGGGTGTATATTGGATATGAACAGTTTTGCAGGTTGTATCTCGAAAAGTCCAAATCTTATTTTTTATTGAGAATAATGTACCACACTTAAATGGGGGAAATTCCAATAATCTGGACTGAGAGTGATCCTGTAGCATTAAAAACAAAAACTCACTGAAAAGGGTGCCCTCCACAATGTAAGTATTCCATATTTATAACTCCTCCCCCATAAAATATGACCCAAAAGTCAGTGAAGCACACAATACATAAATAAAAACAACAAAATGGAACCTCTAACATGTATTTTCAGTGACTCACTGACCTCATAATAGAACATGAACACAATTACTTTTGTGCACCTTCTACCATTAGACAACCGTAGGAAGCAGTAAGGGGAAACTCTGCTCACAGGGTTGTAAAAGATTCAGATAAACCTTCAAACTTGGGAGTCATTCAGTGGAGTGTTTCTTGGCCTGGTCAGTTGGAAACACTGGTAGTCATCTGAACATGGCAACTTTGTAGAGCTGCATTTGTGTGCTGTCTTCTCACGATTCTCATGATTTCGATGATTTGTAAAGTTGCATACGAGCAAAGCACATTGAGTCCGACAGTATGGCTTTTAATGGGGACTGTCTCCTATTTTATCTATTTCCCCTTATCACTTAAGGATTTCAACTTGCATGAGTCTGGCCTTTTTTTTTTTTTTTATCTGAGTTCAAAAGAATGAAAATATTGCTATGTTTTGGGATAAAAGTAAGGCCCTGAAGTAACAGTGAGTCCTATATGGAAAAGGCTAGAAGGTCTATATTCAAAACTTCCATACTATGGTCTGGACGATTATTGGTGGCATATAGTATTTTTGTGTTATGCTGGGGACAGGAGAAAGATCTTTAAAATGTGGTGTGATATAGTCATTGATAAACCTTAGGAATTTCTCCCTGTTCTTTTCCTTCATAAAACACTTGTTAAGAACAAGGTTTGTAATTATATGTGTTTTTGTGTCTGTTTATTCAATGCAAGCATTCCTATTTGGGCTGTAAACTCCATGAGAGCATAGGCTGTGTCGATTTTTTAAATCACACACTACCTAACGTACAGGAGCATTCAATAAATAGTTCTTGAATCAGTGTTTTTCATGAGCAATAAATGTAATAAAAATAATGCCCAAAATGTATTTAATGTTTGAATGTAACATTCTTTGTGAATGGTTGTAGGAATTCTTCCATTTGATCATTGCCACAGTTTTTTGGATGCTACTCTGATGGCTCCCATTGTAGAGGGAAGAAGCTGAGGCTTTGGAAGGTTAAGGGACAAACTCATGGTCAGATGACCGTAAGTGCCTCCTAAGTTCTGTCTGCCTCGGAAGCAAGTGACGTACAACATGAGCTCGTAGGCTGAACTTGCGGTTCACGAGTTCTCAGTGAAATTGTTCCCAAGTTGTTCGTTTAGCAGTATTTCTCTCTGCAGCAATGAGAGGTATTTACTAAGAAAATCCCATCAAAGTTTTATTCCAGTCATTAGGAAAGAGGAGTTATTTGTAAGTACTAATAAGGGCAACACTTGTTCTGTTTGCTGTCAGTATTCTGCTAAGCTATTTATGTGTGTCAATTCATTTTGTCTTTATAACATCCCTGTCAGGTAAATACCTTTATTATTCCTTTTTTACAGATGAGGAAACTGAAGCCCAGGAAGGATAAAGAAAGTTTAAATGACTTATTCAAGGTTACACAGCTACAATGTGGGAGAGAGAAAATTGCTAAATAACTTAAGAAATTCCTTTCAGAAGAACTGTAGGAACCAGGGACTCAAAATATCTATTTTCATTCACATCTATGAATATTTTATTTTGGCTAGTCTGTACTATTTTGAAGGTAGGAGGCAGGGGGGAAGGGGAAGAGAGATAGATTGTCCAGGACTGTGAGTTTAGTAACTATTCTGCAGACAGGATGCTGCCTACAGGGGTTGCCTTGAGTTTTTTATCTACAGGCATAAGACTGACAGAACTTGCCTGGGGTGCAGATAAACATATAATTCATGTAATATTCACTTGGAGGAACTGATGTTTGAGAAAGTTCCAGTGACAAATCTTGGCTGTCAGTAGATGATGGTCTGCAGCTTTTCTGGTCATTAGCTCTCTGGCTTTGAATTTTGGCTTTTGCTTCTTTTTCCCCCTCATTACATTCTCAGCAAGAGAATAGATACTCTTATATGATGATCAAAGCCCAGTTAAGATTTCATGATTACCAATTGGTAATTAATCTGAATTTCAATGTGTGTTAAGTCACTGAGTAGATGTTATTTTTTTTCATTATACTCCCATTTGGATCCCAGGAATGACTCAAGAAATTTGCTTCTTTTCCTCAATTAAAATAGAAACAATCTTTGTTTTTTTTTTTTTCTTCTTGATGGGAGGACCAGCTTTACAAGAAGGTGACATAGGAAGAGCTGGTTTTCTGGGAAAAAAAGATTAAAGTATAGAATGGTCCTAAATGTGTTTTAAATAATGCTAACATATTTTGTTGATGCTGGCTATTTTATTTGATTGCTATGCATTCTGAAATCTTCCCCTCGTTTTTCCTTCTTTGAAATCTGTTGGTTACTATGGAAACGGTGTTGTTTTGGGTTTGGGTGGAGCTGTATCCACAAATGCAGTATAAAGTCATTTATAAGATGGGTTAATATTTATTCTGGCTGGGCATATATGGAACGTGATGTAATGATAATCACAATCACACATGCAGAATAAATTTTCACTTTTATTGTTATTTTCTTAGTCTGTCTAAATGTGTGCAGTTCTGGTTGGAAGGCACTGTTATTTCCTCTCTTATTTGGATATTACCATTTAAAAGCCACCCAGGGCTGGTGGAATTGCTCTGAGTTGTAAGTTCTCCACAGGCCTCAAACCAAGTTTTTGCACCCCTGTGACCACATTTTCTTTCAGGAGAATGGTTTCCTGGAATATCTTTTGAGTCCTGCACTAGTACTAGCTTGCCAACTTGGTTCCACTTCTTTCTTTCTAGATTTCATTTGTGTTCAGTAATGTGGGATTGTCCAACCCTGCCCTGCACAATCAGGTTTTGTCAGCAGTGCAGAGTGGTGTTAACAACTCCATAGGACCCATGGTGTGTTATTGAAGTATGGTGACAGATGAAAGGACCAGTGAGTAACTTGTCCAACCCTGGCTGGAGGACAAGAAAAGGGTAGGGATTTGGAGAAGGTTCTGGAGATGATCCATGAGAATGATGAAAGGGTAGCTAAGAGGGTCTTTGTGGAAAGGGTAAAAAACTTGGAATCATTTGACACTAGAGAAGCCCAAGAGTACATGCATGTGTGTATGTATGTATGTGTGTGTGTGTGGGGGGGGGTGTTTATTAACCCTTTGTACTCCGGAAAAGTGACTATAAGGAAAGGATTAACTGTGGTAGAGCAGGTGGAATTACTGTGTGATGTGCTAATATGGTACAGTGTTTTAAAGGTGGATAGCCCGTAGAAGAGGACAACCAAAGAGAAATGTTGGGATCGTCACTTTTTGTGACTTAGACATGCTTGACTTACGCAACTGTGACTGGTTTACAAATCCTGTTGGAGGCCACTCAATGACTGGTGTCAAACTCATTTTTGCTGGGGGCCACATCAGCTGAATGTAGTTTTAGGACTGTATAAATGTAACTATTCCTTAACAGTTAAGTGATAGCTTGGCGCTGCCACTGGGTAGAAACAAGATGGAGGGCAGGATTTGGCCCTTGGGACTTGTGTTTGCCACCTGTGATTAGATAATCCCACAGAAGTCCTTAAAGGCTCCTCAGGTCATATTTATATTGACTTACTATGATTGGACTTTTGAAATTAATTTTTTCAAATGTTTTGACAGACATTTTTAACTCTCCAAAAATGAATGCAGAAATATAAAAAATTGCTTCTCTCAGAATTAAAAAAAAATAATATATAAGGACTATTGGAAAGATCAGGTATCCTGATCTTAAATTTAGTAATGCTGTGTGCCTTCCTGATACCTCAAATAGCATTGGATCTACTTTAGAAGTTCATTCAATTCAGAAGAGTAGCTCATGAAGAAACTTGTAGGATTTGAGTCCAAGCTACCTCAGGGACTGTCTAGATCAGTGGCTTTTCTGTGCTGCAAGATCAACATCACCTGGATACTCATTACAGCTGAGATTCTTGGGTCCTAGCCCAGACCTACTGAATCAGAAACTGTGGGACAGATCCAGCAAGCTTTGTTTTAATCAGCCTTCTAGTATGAGCATCCCTGGTCTGGACCATCCCTCATTTACTTAGAACATTAACATAGTAATTCAAAGTTTTGGGCTAATTGGCAATCTGTGGCATTGTTGTCATCATGGTAACTATTTAACTTGGCATAGGAGGAAGAAAGTTTCTTAGCCATAGGCTGCCCCCAAATGTCATAAATAAAACATGGCTCAGGACACTTCTTTAGCAAGAGTGAGGTAGAACTCCCTGTGATAATATGTTAAAATCATTTTTATCAGTCATTTCTTTTTTGGGAGTGTGTCCATCCATCCATCACCTACCCATGGATGCTTCCGTCCATCCTCGCAATAGTTCTTTGTTGATATCCCTCTTTGCTCCAAGCACAGTGTTAGTGAATGGAGTAGAAGGAAAGAGTTGCCATCCTCTGAATATTACTGGTATCTTTTTTTCCCTCAAGCTTTCTATTTGTACTACCCACTAAATCCTGCAGTAACATGGGTTTTCTTGTTGAAGCTAAGTGTTCATTAGATTGTAAAGACAAACAAAATATATCCAAGGGAATAAGTATCACTTGAGAAACACAGATGTCATCATTCCCTATGATGTATATTACACTTGGGTACCTCTTTTGTGTGGCGTTATATACCAAGGAGAAAGAAGATACAGCCTCTTGCCCTCGCAAACCCTTTAATGACCCTTCAGATGGTGGACTGTATCTCCCAAGAGATTCAAGTGTGGGGTTCAAATCACCACAGTCATCTTGGATTCAGGTTGCTGTACCTCTGTTACCTCTGTTGTTTTCTGCATCCACTGCCTCAAGCTATTTTCTCAATGAAAGAGACAAGAAAAAAAATCTTCTGAAAAAAATCCAATCCTGATCAGATTCACATATTAAAATAAATGCTTGTTTGGACATTGCTTGGACTGTCATTTTAGCAAGAATCTTCTGTTTGATTAAATAGCTTTGCTGTTAAGCATTGAACAAAATGAAATGTATGTCATAACAGATATAACTAGATGATGACAACTTTTCTTGACTGTGAATTTCATTAAAGACATACATTTGTGTTCTTTCTATCTATCCCTTTGAATGACAGAAGTTGACAAATATCTGGGTGAAAGTTGTTTTCTAGAAGAAAGTTAACAGTTCATCCCTGTTCCGAGGCTCCCAGTCCTAAGACAAAAATAAGGGCAGGTCAGAATGGCAGGGGAGATGGGAGTGCTGAGTGGGATGGGGGTGGAGTGAATGAAAGGTCTGGAGGAGGCTTAGGATGAGCTGGCATCTATTTGATTCAGGTGGCTGTGCCAACTTGCTCATAGCTACCAGATTTATAAATGTTTAGTTTTACCTGCCCAACATACTGCTTTGCTAAACGGAAGGATGAATTTTTTCATTTATTCACTCTTTGAGCACCTACACTGGGCTAAGTCCTAGACAATATAAGTGAAACTGCCCTTGTGGAGCACTGCGTGTATGAGTATAAGATTCCAGTGTATATTAAGTGACATAAAACAGAGGTTAGTTAGCCTGCATGGGGGAATGTAAAATAGTGTTCAGATGGCAGATTCTGGAATCAGAATGCTTAGGTTTGAACACTTACTAGCTCTCCTGCCTTGTGCAAATTCCTTAAGCTCCCTATGCCTAGATTTTCCCATTTACCCAGTGGAGATAATACTAATATCCACTTCATATTATTATTCTGAGGGAGATGATGACAATTCTAGGCAGCCTTTAGAAAATACTCACATATAATAACTCACTTGATCCACCCATGATACAAAACCCTGTAAAATAGGTATTGTTATCCCCATGTTCCAGACAAGGAGACTGAGGTTTAGATGCAGAGTGAGTCAAATGAGGTTTTGTAAGGAGAAAGGGCAGAATGGAGATTGGCTGTCATGTGGTCTGTAAGTCCACTCAATGTGGAGGCAAGGGTCAGGCTTCTCTAAGCAAGTGGCTGTTGAGCTGAGATGGCAGAGGTGCCTTGCTATTTTCATTCATCCCTCGGCTCTGGGGTAGAGAAGGGTAAAGTAGAGTCACTGCATATGGAGAAGGACCATTTTGGAAGAGCCAGGTGGGGAAGGTGTAGCATTGTTTGGCCTCTTGATTTCCCTGTTCTCAGGAGCAAAAGGCATCCTGGCCCCATTCAATTCTCTAAGGAGGCCAAGATGAAGCAGTAGTAACTTTGCCTGTGATTCACCTGCCACCTCCTAGGAGAGCACTCTGACTTGGGAGGAGCCTTCTAAAGTTGCCAGCTTCAGTGTTCAGCATGAACACCATACAGTATGAGCCAGGCATTCCATGGAGGTGGTGGTTAGCTGCTCCCAGCCCTTAGACCTGTGGGGAATCATGTGGTTTTTTGAAAGAGTGTACCCACTTCCAGAATCCTAAAATTTGAGCCTTTGCAGAAATGTGTGCTTGGTGTGAACACCAAGTATTCCTCATTTGTTACTCTTCTTGCCCGTTCTTTCCTCCTTGCCATTGCCAGTACTTTGTTATTACAAAGTATATGCCTCTGGAGGGCCTGTTCTTGGTTCTAGACTTTCCCCATCCACATCATGTGTAGCCAAGCAAAGCCTCAAGAAGAGGATTAATTGAAAAGAGTTGTGTTTGGGGATCAAGACACAGTGACTTTTGTGACTGCTTCTGTGCTTTCATCCCACAGTGCCTTTAATGCAGGCACCACAAATCATTTTTTAAATTGAATTGATTGGTGTTACATTGGTTTACAAAACCACACAGGTTTCAGGTGTACAACATCATCTGTATACTGCATTGTACTCCCATCACTCCAAGCAAAATCTCTTTCCATCCTCATTTTCTCCCTTTTGCCCACCTCCATCTACCCCCTAACCCACTTTTCCCTCTGGCCATCACAACACTGTTGTCTGTATCTGTAGGTTATGCATATCTGTTCTTTGGCTAATCCCTTCACTTTCTTCCATCCAGTCTCCCTGTTCCCCACTCCCGACAGCTGTTAGTCTGTTCATATATCCATGCCTCTGTTTCTATTGTGTTTGTTAGTTTATTTTGTTCATTAGAGTCCACATGTAAGTGGGATCATGGGGTACTTGTCTTCCTCTGACTGGCTTATTTCACTAAGCATCACAAAGCATTTTATACTCAATTGAAATTACAACACCCTCGTGAGCTCAGAGGTATCATCCTCATTTCTTGTGGGGCGAAAACCCAACTCAGAGAAGCTCAGTATCACCATTCACCTGGTGTTATGGGCAGAGCCAGTCACAGGTGGCTCCTGAGTGTGGCATGTATTGCACTGCCTGCCTTTCCTGAACAGGGCCCTGAAATAATCCTGAATCCACAGCCACTTAAATAGGTGGGAGCTCTGTTTTTGAAAGATGACCTGCTGGTTGAGATCCCTACCCCCAACCCCTGAGGTCTGAGTGGTGGAGTCACAGAAAGAAACTTTCAGCAGAGAGGCACAGAAATCAAGAGAGGCAGCTTGAGTTCGATCAGGCACTGGATTTTGAGGCAAGTACATTTCAGGTGGTGACACACAATTAGTGGATTTATTAGGGGGATAGGAACTGGGTTTATTGATGGTGCTGGGGGCTGCAGAAGTATTGGTGTTCAAGAGAACAGTTGTGAGGAGCAGTCAGTTCAAGTCACATGTATATATTTGGGGATCCTTAATTTGTACCAGATGAAGCTACATTACACATATTTAAAAACATATTGTAGGGGTCCAGGCCAGGTAGCTCAGTTAGTTAGAGGGTCACCCTGATAACACCAAGGTTGCAGGTTTGATCCCTGTTAGGACGCATACAAGAATCAACTAATGAATGCATAAAAAAGTAGAACAACAAAAATCACTGTTTCTCTCTCTCTCCCTTCCTCTCTCTCTTTAAGTCAATAAAAATGTTGTAGATGGTAACTGGTTTGAATTTTCTGTCATTGAATGACTGGAACATAATAGAACTAAACAGAATTTTTTATGAGGAGTGTCCAGATTTTTAATGCTATTAACATGGTTTCCCTCTCACATTTTAACTAATTTTTAAATCCTGTGGAGGATTTGGCTGAAGACACTGCAAAATTTCCACTTTATGTAAATAGGTTCTCTCCTATTATACTGTGTTTTAGCAAGTTAAACAGTGCCTGCAACTTACGAGAAGGAGAGCTTTGCCTGTGGATTGGCCTGTCATGAAGTTGTGATTCTGTGAGGCTGTGTGTACCTCTGAAAAGCTTAGAGCACTCCTGAAGGCAGGTGGAAGGTGTTGTTTGATGTGAACCATATTTTATTTTTCTCTAGAAATTCTTGAGTTGATTCTGTGACATGAACATTTAAACAGAGTAACTAGATTCCACCTGCACAACTGACACAAGTTTATACATTCTTTTTCTTCCTTCACTTTCAAACCAAATGGTAAATGATTTTGTTTCCAGGAGCATAATATTCTTATATTTACCCTGGCAGGTCTTGTTTTAGTGACCAGTTTGCATAATGTTCTACTGTACATTAGTAAAGTGTGCCCTGTTTTTTTGTAACATGTGGTCACGTATAGCCCTGGAGGGTGTCCATCCTGATGGCTTCCTATCACCAATGGTGAAATATTGAAAGCAGACACTGTGGTGGGGAGGCCTCATTAGCACTCACATTGTTGTGATTGCTCCTTCTGTCTAAAGTGTGGTAGTGTCCATTATTTCGAAGAGAGACAACAGCTTGTTTTTAGTGACTGTCATAAGTACCAAACTCTGCCAAGCCCCCCGGAATGGGGTTCCTCTGACATTGTGATGCCACAGACCTATGGTCACTATTTTTAGGATGATGTCATAACCCTGCAGTACCTGTGGTTTGTCCATTGTTTTCACATGTGATAACCATGAGCACTTGTTTCCATGTAATTCATCAGCCTGTGTTTTTAGACATGATGTTACTTTGAATTTTTCACGGGATGAGAATATGATTATCAACCCACTTCATTCTAATATGAAACAAAAGCCATTGTGACTGAAATAGAGAGTTCGGTGTGACTCATTCCACCATAAAATATGCTTTGTACATAGAGTTCCAAAGGAGTTTATAACTTTTAGGCACCATTTTATTGTAGCTAGTACTGATTAAATTCAAGAGTGGACAAAGTCTGATGGTTCCCACGAAATAAAAGTAACACCTCCCTGTCCCCCCACCAGAAAAACAACTTCCAAGCATTTAGGTTTAAAGTTACAAATTCCTAGATGAAGTTATTTTGTGCATCTCTTTATTGTAATTGGACCAGCTGTTTCCCCCCATTAGCTTGTCAGAGCGACTCTCAATAGTCACGACTCCACTATTAGATGATTTCACGAGGGGGATTTTATTATCCATATTGTCTTTTAACTAGAGGTGGCGTCACATCAAATTTGGCTAAGCTTACAATGGTGCCATTTAGAATGATGGATTCTCCTACCTGCCAGTGTACAGTGTAAAACTTTTATGTTCCCCTCTCTTTACTTTAGGTTGAACATGTCTCAGACTGACTGAAGTGTTGACAATATATATTTCAAACAGGCTTACAATGCCCTCTGCTGTAATTGAAACTTCCAAAAATGAGCTGTGCTTCAACTTTTAAAATGTTATTTATTACCTTAAAGCCCTCACTCCTCTACACCAGGCAAATGGCTTGCTAATATCAAGAAGATTGGACCTGATTTTTTATTTCAGGATCCACTAGCACATTACCTTGCTGCTTAAGTTCTAATGGCCAAGAATGTTGTGAAAAATGAAAAAAAATCAGCTTTTATTTCTTATGAATATTGAAACCATCTTAATGTACAGATTAATTATCTAATTTCTCTGAAATCATACGTGTGTCTGTGTGTGTGGGTTTTGACTTTATTAAAAACATGGGAAAGCAATGTTTCATTTTAACAGTGTATGAATATGTGAGCTAAAGTAATTTCATATTGAGTGGGATACTTATTTGCTATGATGAGATTTTTTAAAAGTATCTGTATTTATCACATGAGGGACAGAGATGAAGAGTAGATTGCCTTTTGGCACTCTGTGAGAATTAACAAAAATCTTTTAATTGGCAATAGAAGAAAGCTCTTTTAGGAGAAGAAATAGATCTCTTCATTGTTTCTCTGGAGGGGTAATTTTTACACCTTGTCCAGTATTTAAATAATTCCTAACTGCTAGATGTCCATCTGTATACCCTTCCTGGGTCTCTAAACTAGTGAATGAAGCATGACCTTGGAACTTGCTTTCTTTATGCATCTGTTAGGACAATATGTTATCTTCCCTTAAAAATGCAAATGTCTCCCTGCAATACAGAGCTCTTCAGTCAACAAATAAATTGAGGTAAAGACTGTACCTAATACCCATTTAATTTAAATTCATTTTATAAACATAAAGACGCCTTTTAAGAGAAGCTTTAATTCCTACTAGCACCTTGATTTGTGGTTGCCATGGAGAATCAAATCTGTCATTTGACAAGAAAAGTCACCCATTTATGACAGCACTTTATCTTGTCTCTCCAGGGGAAGAAAATGTCAAAAGTGAGAGCAGAAAAAAAAAAAAATAAAGCCTTGAAACACCAGAATTTCTTGATTTCATTTTTATTATTCAGCTATCATATCCTTTCTGATAATAGCAACTTGGTGAAAATAAATAATGTCCCTACAGTAAAATCAAATATTTCCTATTGGAATGGACAAGGTTCTTTGTGACTGTCAGTGCTGTGAAGTCTGGTAAGGAACAGTGTTATTAGATAAACCTGCGGTGCCCAAATCCCATTTTCTTTTCATTATAATGTCAAAATAATTATACCTGTGTAATTTGGGTAAGAAATTGCAGAATAAGTAAAATGGTCTATTGCCAGAGGTTGCTTTATGCTTGTGTTCCTTACAGGGTGGGGTTTCTACCAGCTAAAGAAATATATGCCGGGGGAAAGTATTTTTATTTGAATAAAGATGTAGAGCAGGTCTTCCATATTATTTACTGAATGGGTAGGTAAATGCTGTACTCTATTACTTTTCTCACATACTTATTTTGCAAATCAGAGAAAAAGGCAGAATATTTTACCTTGTCATGAACTGGGATATTAAATTTTACCTAAGATTTAAAAAATATTTCTTTCATTCTGAGGCTTGTTTGGTCTTTTGTAAATGAAGTTGCACTTTTAGAATTGAAAATATTTAAAGTCCTGATCCAGAGCTGATCCATTGATTCTTTATAGCTTGCCATGTGCCTGTGTAACATGTAAATACTATGGATATGGACACATACATGTTGGAAAGATATATGCCTGCCTGCTGTATTCATGGTTAAACTCTGACTCTTTTGAGATTTGCATTACATTAAACAAAAATGTTGGCATTCTGCTCCTATGAGCGTATGAAAATAATCTGGGCTGCATCTTTCTGGAGGGGCACTGGTTTTGATTGTTGGAGTATTTTACAGCTTGATGTGGTTCAGAAGTGAAGTGAAGTGATCTTGTATCGATGAGATAGCATTGTAACAGCAAGCCCTTTAGTGAAGGTTTAGTGTAAATATCTGACTGGTAGGGGAGCTGGTTTCTGGAACAGTTGTTTTCACGAGATTACGAAAATGTAGAGGAAAGAAAAGGGCTGAACTCTCATTTTCCTGAAATTGGCGCATGGTGCTGGAGCTGTAGCCAATGTTGGCTGCTTTGGGCCTGCTGTGCGGAGCCTGTAGCCCATGGTTCCTGGCCTGTGCCTGTGCTGGGGTTGTGCAGCAAGGTGTCTGCTGAAAAGAAGCAAGTGGGGAGGAAGAATGTCTATGGCTTCTGGCAAACAAACCTACCAATAAATATCAGTAAAACATTTTCATAGGAATATTTTTTGACTGTGCATGGTGGACAAGCTGCATATTTTTACCCAGTGGTTGAACTATTTTGCCTGTTTATGTGGCTGGGAGTTCCCACTTGCCTGAAGGTGAGACATAGTGCACTGAGGTATGCTTTAAAGGGACATGCACCGAATCTGAATCTGCAAATGCATTGTAATTCTGAATTACTGCTCCCTTGTTATTCATCACATGGGACTCTCTTTGGTCATTCACTCTGATAAAATTTTTACTTTGGTTTCATGGAGGTGAACGTGGAGATGTGAATCATTCCCCATCAGGAATCGGACCTCTTTTGTTATTACTAAGGATATTTGGTGTGTGTGCCCGGCAGAATGTGTCTACACCAATTGATAATGAAATTGCAATATTGCTCAGTAATCGTGATTTACACATGTTCTAGAACTCTGTACATCAGTACCTGAGGTTTGCTTGAATCTGGCATGTATAAATGTAGTAGACAGGCTTTTATTTTGTTGGGTTTTAAATTATATTTTAATTTTTATTAATGTAACTTTCTGTGGCTTCTGATTTTTATGAATTTGTAAATGTTTTTATTTATCTTTTTCTTAAAGTTTCATGGTGAGGATTAGCAAAGACATTGAGGAGGAACATGATAGAGATGTGTGAATGACTGAAGTGCGCCTCAGGAGCGTAGCATTGTCAGCCCTCAGACACTTGTTGTCACACTCTAGCTTGAGAAGCTGTGTTGTGTGTTCTGCTTTCTCTGAGGTAAGTGACATACCTCTGAGATAAGTTACTAGGGCAGTCTTTCATATGGGGCATTATTTTTAGTAATAACCTGCAAATACTCTTTCTTCGAAAATAGAGCTAACTGATACTAGTTAATACTGGTATTTTATGGGGAAAATGTGACTCCTTTATACTCCATGTTTTGTTTTAAGAGGATTGCCCTGCTCTTATATGCCTGGGCAGCACTTACTATACAAGCAGAAGTAAGGCCTGCTTGAGTGGTTGGTAGGGTAATAATATGGATGTAATAATTTACAGTTTTAATTTGAAGATTTCACCTAAAATGTCGAATGGGGCTCCGGCCATACCACCCTGAACGCGCCCAATCTGATCTAAAATGTCAGATGGTGTGCTTGAGTGCGATATTACAGAGTTACATGCTTATGATTTTGTAATAAAAGATTTTGTAATAAAAAAGGGGTGTTATTTGTGCCAGAACCTGTATTTCAGTCACTGTGTAATTTAGGTATCTCTCAATACCTCTGTGAAGTAGAAACTGCTATAATTTCCATCTTCCAGCGAAGAAACTGATGTTAAAGACAATAAATATACTGTTCTGAGTTGAGTCTCAAAGCTAGTGTGCAGAAGAGTTGGGATGTGAATAGTCTGTTTCCAAGGTCCCCAAGAGAAAAAGAGAAGGCTGAGAGCACACTTAAATTTCAGTCACTATTGTGATGCTAGCAACTTGTATATAAAATGTCAGTTCAGTGTGTGGTAAACTAATGCTCACATCTGAAAATTAGTTTAGCAGAAAAACGGCACCTTCCGTTGAATGTAGCTTCTTTGCTGCTGCAATAATGAAAGTAACAGCAAACTTTATTTACATTTCAGAAATAGTTTCCTCAAATTTCCTGTTTGCCAGACTTTCATGTCCCTGTTCTGCTCTGTCTCTGTGCACCTGCTGCTCCCATGCTTTGCTGCACAACAGACGGACCAGCCTGTGGACTCACCGCAGCTGCTCTGGGACCCACTGCCTCCCAGACACTTGATGAATTAGTCACACAGGGCAAACCTGAACTCCTTTCCCTCAGCGGCATGTCACTTTATGGCTGTACTTTTGGGGGAACCCTTTGTCTGGTTACTTTACCTGAAGGCTTGCTTTATTGTTTTATTAATGTACTCAAATTATAGTCACATTTAAATAACTTAGAATGAAAAAGAGCTGTTTGCACTGAAAATTAAAAGTGATGTTTATTTTATTTTTCAGTTACAGTTTACTTTCAGTATTGTTTGAATTAGTTTTAGGTGTATAGCATAGTGGTTAGACAATCATATACTGTACAAAGTGATCCCCCTGAAATGTCCAATAACCACCTGGCACCATAGGTAGTTATTGCAGCGTTATTGCCCATATTTCCTATGCTGTACTTTACATCCAGTTAATTTTGTAACTACCAATCTGTACTTCTTCCCTTCTGCATTTTCACCCAGTCCCCCAAACACTCCCCTCTGGTAACCCTCAGTCTGTTCTTGCTACCTGTGGTCTGTTTCTGTTTTGTGTGTACATTTATTTAAACAGTGGTGTTTATTAAACTGTTCTTACATTTCCCTGCACGTGTACAGTGGCAGATAAAGCCAGCATAAATTGGTATGGGGCTCCCACCACATACTCACTCCATAACTTTACTAATAGCATTTTTCTTTTTTAGGTAACCTGCATCAGGGAAATTGAAACTGTTGGAAGTACAATCCTTTAAAATATTTTGACTCTTCATATTAATAAAAAACCTGTGGCTTCTTCTCCAGATGTAAAAATTGGATCTTTGAAAGCACGAAATGAGAAGGGGATGCAAAAGCAGATGCATTTTCCTTCTTTCTTTGAAATACCACCCCATCCAACATTTCAGAGTTTTCATCTTATCGTTCATTTTATCCAAATTGTATCAAAAGCCATGTTTTCTTCAACATTTCAGTGAGTTTTTTTTTTTTTAGGATCCTTTTGAGAGCTAGTTTTCAAGTTTTCTTTAATTAAAAGGGAAAAGGTGTTTAATGACTAAGCTAATATATAACAGGTTATTTACTGCTACTTGTTAAATCAGTTGGTTTTGTTGTAGATGAAGTGAGTATTAGGAGTAAGGAGAACGCTTTGATTCTGTAGCTGGTCTGTTTCTGTTTGAAAGCTTCTGTACGTAGGGACGCACTCTCAGTGGTGTGCCTCCGTTTTGCAGACAGGGGATGTGTCCTTGTGCAGACATTTTCATGGCTGCCTATCATTTTTTATGAAGAGTTTACCACTAAAAGCATGTGTGTGTGCATGTGTTACTGAGAATGAACAGTAACAGTAACAGTAACCTAAGGTAAATATACCTTAAGAAATTGGCTATTTGTAAAGCGATGTGTATCATTCATAAGAATTCCAGAACAATGCTCATGTCCCATTCATTCTGGAGCATATACAAAGCAGGACATGCTTTTTGATGGTTTTGCAATTTATAGAGTTGCAGCATGTTCATCATTTTAGCTATGGATTAAAAACAACCCATCAGTAGAGCAGAAGCAAATGCACGTTTGAAGGTGGGCAGTGATTCTCAAGCTAGAGTGACAGCAGGACTACCCCAGTGTCTGTGACTGGTTTCAGTGGGTCTGAGATGGAATCCGGAAATCTGTATTTTTTAAAAAGCTCCTCTGATGAGTTGAACTTAGATATTTCACAGACTTATTTTACTTGTGTTCTAGAAGTCAAGGTATCATCCTTGCTATCCCATTATCAAGAGTAGCTGCATGAAAATTCTTTTACATCAGCATATCTCATCCGTTGATGTGCAGAAGTATCAGGTGTGGATTTTGTTAACATGCAGATTCTGATTCAGTGGGGCTGAGTGTGGTCTGGGACCCTGCATCTTTAACAGGCTCCCCAGGCGAGGCAGATGCTGCCTGTCCAGGCTGTAGTTGGATCACCAAAGCTCAATTTTTTGAATATATTACAGAGTTTTTGAAAAGAAAGAAAGAAAAAATTTGAAAGTGATGCTGGCTGTTTTTGTCTTTGTGGTTTTCTATTGAACACCCATTTCTCTCTCTCTGTCTCAGCCTTGGCTTCAGAGTATAACCACGTTATACTCTGAACATTAAGGAGCAGTTTCAGAAAAAAGTGAAGATACTCAGGTGATGCTCCTCATGTGTGTGGAGGCACAAAGGTTCTAAATTAGCCCCAATGTCCTGGCTCTGTTAGCCCTGTAGGAATGCCATTCCCTCCTGCTGGGCTAGACAGAGGGGCAGTTAAGATTCACTTTGAGCCACTTTCTCTTATCCCCTCTATAGCTGCTTTTATGGAACCAAAACAGAGAGAATGTAGTTTAACTTGGAGTTACTGGAGAGGGATATTTGCATAGAAAGGTGGAAGAAGTAACAATCTAGTTTAGGATTTTCCTGCTGAAGTATAAATATTGACCTTGTAAGTGATTTGACAGAAGAGGTGGTTTGGTGGAAATAGGCGAAGTCACACCAGCTTTGTTTCAGAGTTTACCCTTGTCAACTTAATCTGTTCCTTGACTTTAAAGCGCAGATGTCTGGTTCTTACTGAGATTTTAGGACTTTTTTTTTTTTCTTTGCATGAAAAGGGGTGAGTTGAGTTTTACTTGAAAACTTTATAATTAGGACTGTGGAAGGCAGAAAGTATTAGGGTGTTAGTGTCTGAGCTTGGTACTTACTCATGAATTCCCTTTGTAATACTTGGGGTCTTTGGAAGAAGAATGTGACCAGTGGATTCAACTCTGCATTTCATCAACACTTAGGGCATGGGATTTCCTCAGTGAGAATAAGATTCTAGGTCCTGAGGTGATGATCATCTCAGTGCCTTGGGACTGGATCTCTGGGCTGGGGGTAGGGGATGTTGGTTTTATTTGTTAAAAAACAGGAGTTAGACTTAAATGAGCTTTGTAGTCCATTAGCACCAGACATTCTTCACTCTTTGTGTTGAAATCCTATTACAGCTGACCCTTTTATTCAGCCTATGGGGCTGCCTGGATCACACTGTGAATCTCCCTTAGCTGTTAGGATAACCAAGGTAACCAGTTCCCAAAATATCCAATTGCATGTGTCATTCAATTTGAAGAATGTGTCTGATAATTCATGTTTTGAACCAATGAGTCCCTTGCCCAGTAGACATTAGGAAACTGGGGGTTGGTAGGAATGAGGTTGGGGGAAACCCTGCTTTATTGTTGTTATCTGTTTGGCTGGCTGGTCTTGACATTTATCATGAAGCTATATATATATCCTTGTTCTCCTGATTTCCCTTTCTAAGGAAGGTAGGAAGTAAGTAGGCAGTGTGGAAACAGTCACTGAGTGGGATAGGAGTGTAGAAATCTGGTACTAGAAGTAACTTGAAGTAGTCTGTAGTACAGGAGTCTCAAACTCGAATTGTTATGGGAGTTACACAGGTAATTTAAAAGAAAGCAGGTTAGGGAGGGAGAGCAGAAAAGCCGACAGCATTGCTGCCCCAGCCCTTCCCACTGCTGTGTTGTCAGGTCTTCTGAATATTCTAGAGATGCCAAAAAGCAGAGTGGACTAGAGATTTGTTCATTTTACCTACTGGGGCTCCACTGAATAAAAGAGGAAGGAAGGGAGGGAGGCAAATGTGTGCAGTGCATTTCCATTTTCTGGGAACACCAGCGGATTTTGTCAGCAATTGAAAAACTATCAAACAATAACACTTCACTGCAGTTGACTTGGGAGGGAGACAGGTGCTCCTGCTTTGTGACCATCAAAAAATGACGGATCTTGACAAAAGCAGTATCCACATTAAAAAATGTAGGCCTCATCCCTCCAAGTTCAGCCCTCTTAGACATTCAGATGTAACAAGAGCTTCCTTTGGGTCAGTAAGCCTGAACATTATCTTTTTATCTCAGATAGAATAAAATTATATCTAGAACTCATCCACTGTTGTGCCAACTCTGAATTTTCCCTGTTTTGCCTTGTTGGTTTTTTAGATCTACCTGTGGTAATTAAAAAAAAATAAGATATTATTGCATGCAAATCACCTGATTTTCCGAGCTGTTACCTATAAACATAGCTGCAACAGAATATCTAGCCTTACACTTCCCCTTTCAGTTGGGGTTAACTCAGTACTTAAACTCCTGAGGATTTAGTCTTGATTCTAATTTCTGTACTATGTAAGAAGTTTCTGTATATGAGAGCTTTTCATGTTTCCTTTCCAGTTCCCTTTGATGACATTTCAAAAGACACAGGGTTGTAGGTATTAGAAATGGAAATAAATTTCACCTTTGGGGGGCTCCAAGATATTTAATTTTAGAGACATTCTAGGTAAAAGTTTTGCAATTGCACATACATCTCTACTTTGTTGACACTGACTTTTGCCACAGAAGTGTGTGACCATCTACACAGAGGGTGCATGCCTTCATACCTGAGAGAAGTGTAATTAATTTTTCTAGGAAAGCTGCATCCTAGGAAGCTATTGTTTTACAACTATGATAGACTGGAGTTAGCACACATTTTTATTTGGCATTTTGGCAATTCCTTTTGTACATAGACCATTTTTTCCCATTTGACAACCGTTGGGTAATTTCACACCTACACAGATGAGACCCAGTATTGTCTTCCTTTATGGTTCCTGTATGCTCTCTTCACTTTTTTTTTTTTAAATAGGGGGTAGCCACTTAATGTGTTAGTCCAAGTGTTAAGAAGATGGTGCACCCCGATGACATTTAACCACCTCTCTGCTTTACTGGGGCTTATCAAGAACATATCTAAATGCCTAGTGTTTTAATTATGTATTGTTCATCAGTTTAATTGTATTTAATTGGCATTGTGTTTTGTTTTTTTGTTTTGATAAAAGGATTATTGGAGTTATTTTTCTTAAAGCCCACTTAAATCAAGCTCTGTCATTTAAAACACACGTACAAATTCTTTAACATGTGTTTTATTCCACATGTCTTTTATCTTCCTTCACAAGCTTTCTGAGAATAAGTAGTGCATGTTGAAGTTTACCTTTGCCTTTATGTGCTCTATCCACATGCTTAACATTGAGCATATTTGAGTTGCATTTCACTGGGCTTTCACAACCCTTTTATAAAGGGACTGATCTGTTAACATCTCCCTGTTTAGATTTAACAGACAGGATGTTCTTCCATACAAAGCAGTGTTCCTCGTTTTTCTGGCCTGCCAGTAAGTGAATGATTTCAGGCCTGGTGGGTAATACTTGTGTCCGTGCATAACACAGCCCGGCCACGGTAGTAGGCAGCTGTGTGTAATTTTGAACTCCACTCATTGAACTGTAATAAAACAATATAAGCACTGCTTGGGGGGAAGATTGGATGCAGTTATCCTTTCACAAGGTTCGGGCATATGAAAGCAGTGCTGGCTGACAAGAGGATTTTGAGATTTGATTTTGATTGAATTGCAGAATTGAACAGGCCAGGAATATCAGTGGAAGGCTAAATGCCTATAGTGCCATAAAGTTTTATTCATGTGAGGCTTTCCAATATCAAGTAGATGGATTATTGGTAAAGGTGTCAAGGGACATGAAATGCAAGTGCCCCAAAACGTAAAATGTAGGCAGGAGGCAAAAATTACTTTTTGCTTAGTATATAATTAGGTCTCAAAACAGAGAGAGAAGAGGAGAGAATATTCCATAAAATTGTTTATTTTTCCTAACTCATCATGTCACTTATTTTATTTCTTCCAGAGTCATTGAATTTAGCAGAATTTATTAATAGATAGGAGATTTTCTAATGTTGTTATTTAATTTTGTTCAAAATTAACATAAGGTGATAGACTTTCTTGAAAAGAGAGGAGAACCAAGATATATCACCATGTACTAGACACAATGAACTATTATGTTCAGAAACAAGAAAGAGGCATGGGCTCACACATCCTAACATACTTATTTCGTAGCTCAGCAGTGCCTGCAGGGCCCCGCACACATTTACGTCGGACAGCTGATAGCAAAACTCATGTAGTATTGGAGAATGCCATTCATTGGAGATGAACTAGTGGTTCTATGGGGAAGTTATACAGAAGGTTGGGTTGGGGAGAGCCACATTTATTCCATCTTCTGTCTGGGTTCTTTATCTATGTGCAGTGTTTCTGCTCACATCATTAGTGAAGTGCATCTCAATATTGCCAGTATGGAAGTGAAGAAATGCCTGTAATTTTTCAGTTTTGAATCTGTTTGGCATTTCTAACCGGAGTGGTTTCAGTTTAATAATCAAAATTAGAAATATGTACACTTTGACTCTAGTGTGCAGGTGTGATTTTTCCTTTGTCCTCCTCCTACTTTTTGTTCTAATGCATTATGTATTAGAAACATGTTTATTTGTAAATGAGGCTTTGTGAGGTTAAAAATGGAAAATCAGAAAGGAAAATTTGAACATTGAGGGTCTTAGGTTTCTTAAGCTGCCCTTTCCTTTAATGCTCAATTTAAAAGAAATAGCATGCTTTAAAATTGTGTTTACTTCTCTGAGATTTGTAAAACTTCTTAGACCCCAAGTTCCATTGATCCATGTTCGAATGTAATTAGATATACTTTATTTTTGTTTAGTTTTTTAAAAATCAACTCTATGAATATTTATCTAATCAAATGATGATTCGTTTATAAGCAGCCCTTGAAAAGAAAAGGGAGTCATCAATCTGAGTGGTCAGGTGGCATGATCAGTAAGTGATCCCTTTTAATTTTAAGTTGCATCTTCTCTTCTTCTAGTATTTAGGCACAAATGATATCTGAGAATGGGATTTTCTGCTGTTTTGGAATTAATCCAAATTTGCATGGGAGTGGACAGGAAAACATTGTTTAGGAAATGCTCACAAAGTTGTAAAGGGCTGCCTTTGAACTTGGTAAGATTGAAGAAAATTGTCCCTTTCCTAGGCTGCTCCCAGCCATGAAATTCTGGTCTTGAAGGGAGAGATCTGTTGTAATGTTACCCATCAGTTTACATCTTGGTGCCTGATTACAAGTTACTGCCATACACACAAAGGCATGAAAATCACATTTTGCTTTTATCTGCCTTAAATGCTGGACAAAGGAGAGGAAAGCAAGGCGCCTGGGGTGCAAAATTTAAGGAGGCACTCCCTTTTAGGTGCTGACCTTGAACTTGGATGACTCTGAGAGTGGGTCCTTCCTTAAATTTTGCACCCTAGGCTTCTTGCTTGCTTCCCCTAATTCTGGGCCCAGCTGTTACACTTTTGGACGGCTGTGTTTTGTCTGCATTTTTGCAATTAAAAAAAAATCCTTGACCTAAGTGAAGCATAACACCTCTTCGCTATTTCTGTAACCTACCTTGTTTTTCTAACATCAAATTAAAAAAAAAAAAGAAAACATGTCAGTGAATGTGATTATACAACATTGTTTGATTACTATTTCCATTCAGCTTTCCCAAATTGGCAGACATTCTGTGTTGGAACTAAAATGCAATTTTGAATCGGGTCTGGTCATAACATGTATTCTTTTCTTTGATCTCACTGGAGCTAGGGTTTGACATTAGCTAGTAAACTTAGCATGCCATACACCTTATTAAGTTGTACAGTTGCAAGTGCCCTCTGTTCAAAAGACATGTGCTGGCATTACCAGGTTGAAGTTTGCTAAGCAGGTTTCGAAGGATTAATACTTTGCAATTATTTGACTCTGAAATTGTGGAAATGGTAATTTGGTGTTCAAAGCAAAGAAGTTAAGTTTGTACTAGGCATCTTAGCTTGGGACAGTAAAACAGTTGACAAAAACGACCTTTGTTTCTGACACTACACCACCTAAAATTATGGGTATCTCATGAAGATACCCATTTCCCTCCCCAAATTCCTCCCATTTCATCCTCAGGAAAACCCAGTTTGGCGGGAACCATTTTTACCTACTAGTTTCCAGCTGAGGGAATTGCTGCGCGAAGAAATGAGATCATTTGTCCAAGTTCACAGCTTAAAACAACAGATGGACCCTTGAGCTCTTAATAGCAGTGCTCTTATCCACTGCATAATCCTTTCACTTATTGTCTAGGGACATCAGTACAGGTGCATCTGCCTTTTGGAAGAGGTACTGGAATCTCCTTAAGTATTGCTTATTTATATCTTATAAGTCAACAGACTTCATTTGCAGAACTGTTAAAGCATGAAGTGCCCATACTAAATTTTTGTAGACTTATGGAGCAGGATTTTGTGCATTTCTTTGTGGAAGCCATTCAGGGAGGGATATGTAAGGGAACAAAGGCCATGGGAATCCTTAACTCTGTTCATAGAAAAGATCTCTTGACAGAGCAGAGGTAACTGTTGATCATTATGGTTGAAGTCTTAGGACTGCATTTCTGCACTGGGCTCCCTACCCCAAGCTGGCAGCATTCATATTACTTAGCAGGGAAGTGTTGCTTGGATCCCTCAGCCCATGAGGGGTTCCATGAGGCCTGGCATTATCTGGTGTGTATGTGGTGTGTATAAACGAATTCTCTTTCCTAAATGCTGAAATTGTTTAAGAAAACTGGAAGAATGAGTCACTTCAGGTTTTTGTCTCAGAACAAGTATACACTTGTGTCTGGCTGATTCAAAAGCATTGAAGTTTCTCTGTGATCCTGAGTAAGACAAAAGGGAGAGAAACAGGCTTCTCTATCTTCCCCTAGTCTGGTGAGCATGCAAGTTTAATAAAAATATATTTAAAAGGCTAGGTTCTTTTAGAAGGACCTTGCTTCTATATGATAAAGCCTGTTCCTTAACAGGTAAAACACTTTGAGCATGGATGGCCTTCCTTTTCATCATCTTGCTATTAGCATGAGGCCTTTGCACACTTCCTTAATAGTTCCTCTCATTTCCTGTGTGGTACCTGGTATGATGGTTTCACGTCTACACAAGTAAAATGCATAATGGGAATGGAGTAAATCAGCATTCTGACACTGTGGAGCTAGCTCACCTGTCACTTCTCTTTCAGCTGCAGTGATTCCCATCTGGATCCTACTCTAACCCATAGTAGCTGGTTGCCAGTCCACTGCCCAAGTATCCTCTTGCCTCAGTTTGTTCATCTGTTAAATGGGTATTATTCTTTGTAAGCTCTTGGGGGAATCCTCCTCTACTGGTCCTGACCAGAGATTGAACCTGCAACTTAGGTAGGTGCCCTGACCAGGGACTGAACCCAACCTTTTGGTATAGAATGACACTCCAGCCAACTGAGTCACTTTGCCAGGGCAGGCCAAACATATTTTATTTGACTTATGTGATGTTCTAAATAAAATATTTTAGTTTATCAATTCTTTTTACTGAGATTCCAGTGCAAAACTTAGATGTCTGTCTTCTTTTCACAGATCAAGAGATGCGGCAACATTAGCCTTTCCCTCATACTGGGGGCCAAGGTACTCATTTAGATGGGACTTGTCAAGCTGTCCATTTAGGTTGCTTCCCGCACTCTTTGGTGTTTGACTCTCTGCTTGCTTCAGTCATTTAAGCAACTGCCTGGCCCCTGTAGACATTTGAGTTTGCACCCTTGATAGAGAGTGTTTTCTGAAATATATGGACCATTATACATTACAGGAGTGTGTTTACATGGTTAGTACTGACAGTTGCTCCTGCCAAGGAATGTACAGCTGGATTTGTGGAAAATTCCAGTTTTTTAATCCCTTAAATGATTTAAACTTTCTGGAAGTTGTGCATCCCATATAAACAATGGGATCCATAGAAAAACACACTCGGAGAATTACGAGGCATATAATTTTGTCTTTAAATCTTATGGGTGAAATGTAAGAACATGACTTCATAGGAACCTCTGAGATATTACAGCATTTTAATAACACTTTGCTGGTACCTGTGATGCTTCATTTTTACTTTTATTCATTTAACAAACCTCCCTCCCCCCAATCTCTCTGTCCTAGGCATCTTGGCCCTGTCTCCAGCTCCACCCTTCCCTGCCCCAGGGAAGCTTCCTGGTTCCCTCCCTCCCTAGGGCAGAGGCTCCAGGGCCATGTCCTGTCTGCAAAGAGTTTATGAGGTTTTACCCACTCCTCCATTCCAGAACATGCTTGTACCTTTCTCATCACTTTCCCTGCTTCTTCTGGGGCTGCCAACAATGCATTATATCATCCCATCTGCCACAAATGCTGCTACCACCACTGTGCCTGAGCCTGCATGTCCATAGTGATAAAGAAGAAAAATCAGTGGGTGCCCACGAATGGCAACAGCTTTTATGGAAAGTCAGTCCCAGCAGGATGGCAGAGCCCCCACTTCTCCAGTGGGCCCAGGCTTCCCAGGGAAGGGCAAGAGCTGTGTTCTGTTTCTGTCCCTATGGCAACCAGGTATTCCACATCAGTTCTTGAATTCATTCATTCAGTCTTTGATTCACCCATGAGTTCTTTTTAATACATTTATAAAATGCCTGTGATGTATGAGGCAGTGGCCCTTTCAACAGTCTAGGAAGACAGACTTCCGGCCTGGTCCTGTAACAAGACATAAATGGGAAATTAGAACTCTGGGGAATGCAGCAAAGAAAGGCCTCATGAAAGAGTGAATTGACTTTGCTGAATGCCATGGAATTCAAATACCCTTACAATCTTAGAACTTCTTGAGAGGCTCTCTGGATGGAGCTCATTTAGGAGGCAGCATGTGTCGTGGCTGGAATATGGTCTTCTGGTCCCAAGCCAGACCCTGTGGCTGCCATTGACATTGTAGTGACATGTGGGCACTGTTCCTGCCATTGGCAGCCCAAATTCAGATAAACTGAGTTGGAGTCCAACATGTGTTTCTTTAGCTCTCCCAAATTTGAGGGTTACGGAATCTGCCTCACAGTTATCACAGGAGAGGACTAAGGGAAGGAGGCTTATTAAAGCCCTGTGTGTACCACCTGCTGTCACCATTGCTGATGATGACATCAGTGGTCTCTTTTTGAATATTTTTCCCTAACTGAGTCACATGGTGCACTGTGAAAAGAATATCCTTCACGTTTTCCAGAAAATTGAGGTCACTAGCTCGTTTCCTTCTTGAACCTTCCACCTGCCAGCCCTGGCCGTCTTCTCCCTCCTGGTCCCCTGGGCTGAGTTATACACAGACTTGTGCAGCACATCCCTCCCAAATGTCAGTGTCACTCTGTCTGCAGCCAGCCGATTTGATTTGGCTGCTTATCTGATCCAGGGAAGAAGCTGCACTGCTCAGCACTGTGTCGGCCAGCTGTGGGCTGCCCATAATAATATAGTCATGAAGGTTAACAGGGAAAAGTGGGTTCAGGAGTGATTCTAGGCCACTGGCAGTCCTGCTGAATTAGGAGCTCCCACCAGTGACAACTGTAGCAAGAAGCAGATTAAACCCCTATCTACCATCTCGCTGCCTTCCCTCCCCTTTCCTGTTTGGACTTGAGAGGCGATTGGAGCCAGGCTGACAGTTGGCGGAAGTTCTGCAAGGAGAGAGTGTTTATTTACAGCAATCGGGCGGGCTTGTTCAGGATGCGGTTTCTTGCAGGAAGTTCTGTCCCCACCCCCGGGTTTGATCATTTCTCCAAAAAAAAAAAAAAAAAAAAAATCCGTGATTGTTGGAGGCCCTGCTCTGGCATGGAGCAGCACTGTAACCTGTCTGTTCTTGGAGGCTTGCTGTGTGTGCCCTCTCAGGAGGGCCTGGATAAGGGCCCAGGGCCCCCAGCACTGCTCCCCATGTGTTCAGATGCAGCCACAATCACTAGTTCCCTAAAGAGGGAAGTGGGCAGAGCACATGTGCTGTAAGCTGTGCTTGGTGCTGGCCATTCTGTTGTTAACATAAACCAGTGCCAGCTGAGGATATTATACTGGGCATTTTAGAGAGAAATCACTTGGAGGTGAAGTCAGAGACACCAGTGCTTAAGCAGCAAGTTATTTGAGTTATAAACCAACCAGACTAAGGCCGAATACCAAACTGCTTATCCAATGTTTGGGGTGCCTTTTGTTTTGGGAGTCTGGTAGAGTGTTGGGAAAGAAGGGTGAAGGGTATCAGCATTTCGTTGACAAGTTTATTTTATTTTCGTAAGTTAGTATATAATAATACTATAGAATTTTCTCATAACCTGAGCACTGGTCTCTGTTTCTTCTTAAAAAATATATATACAAGCTGAGGAAAAATTGCAAAAGGATATAAAATGGAAATGAAATCTCCATGCCCAGTTTCCTGACCTGTCTCTTAAATCTCTGAAGTCCCCAGGAACCAGCACCATCAGCATCACCTGGGAACGTGTTAGAGATGCAAGTTTCAGGTTGTCAGAGGAAGCCTACAAAATCAGAAAACCTGTGGTAGGTCCTGGAAATCTGCCTTTTAACAAGTCCTCCCCATGATTCTGTTGGCCACTAATATTCAAGAACCACAGAATAAAGGCAGTAGCTTTCAAACTTGAGGGTGCACTAAAATTATCTGGAGGGCTGGCTTGTTAAAACTACATATACTCCAGTCACACCCCCAGAGATTGATTCAGTTTGTTGCCAGAGGGGGCTGAGAATTTGCATTCTCCTTCTTTTCGTTCTTCTCCTTCTCCTCCTTTTCCTGCTCCTCCTCTCTCCTCCTTCACCTCCTTCTCTTTCTTCTGCCAAGCATCCCTGCCTACCAATCCCCCTCCCCTTGTGGTTTGGACACAGTGGTCCTGGACCTTTGATAAACCCTGACTTTGGTGTGGCAGTCAATGTTGTTAGGAAAACAAATACAAAACAGAAAACCAAAACTGGGGAATGGAGGAAGTGTCCCATATTTGTTGAGGCCATGGCTAATTTGGTGCATGATGATACTGACAATAAAGAGGACCTTGGCACCTGTGTAACTTTCCCCAGATGTCCCAAATGCCGAACTCATTGCAAGAGGCTTCATGACTAATTTCTGTAACTAAGAAATTCATCCTTCTTTTTGAAAAACTCTTGTGAAGACTGCCAAAATTACTTGGGGCTTCTCAAGATTCAGAGAAAAATTGCCTTTTCTTTTTGTAGGTATCTCCCCAAATGTTGTATGTGATCTCTTAATGTACTGTTTTTTGGCTTCTAAAGGTCTGCAAAAGATGCTAGTGCATGGATACAATTTTGGGCTGATTGACTTTATTCGTAGAACATGGCAAACAAAGGTGAGGGTGGGTTGTAATAGGCAGTATACACAAAAACACATAAGATGTCCACAGTCCTGTATCAAGGAGCTCCCACTGTAGTTGGCTAATGGTTAACATAGAAAAGTATGTGTTGAATAGAAGGATGTGACAGTGTGGAACTGGTGCAAAAGGAATGACAAGCTGTGAGGAATATGGGAAAACTTCACAGAAGTGGTGCAGCAAGCCTGAGCAAGGTTTTGAAGGATGAATAGGAGTTACTTCAGATGGTTCCAGACGAAGAATATCAATATAGTCAAAGGCAGTAGCTAGGGATGTAGCTATACCTCCTGAGATGTTAAACATTTGGGAATTCTTCAAAGTTGTTTAGGAATGACTTCGGAATTGGAAGATTTTGGGAAGATATTGTAGGAACTTAGTTGTTAAGATCACCTTGATGCAAATAACTGGTCAGAGTGGAAGAATTTATAATGCACAAAGGACAGTAATATATATAACTTAGAGAAAATACTTTTTCCTAACGTTTCTCCGCTGGATCCTGAAGTTCTTCTGTAGTTTATGTGGGGTGGACAGGCTGCCAAGATGCTTAAGGGATTTGCGTGGGAGGGGGGATCACCTGTAGTTTATGTGGGGTGGGAAGGGTTGCCTGTGCCAGTGTTCTCCACTGTGTTTTGTTGGACATTAGTGTGTTGATGGGCTTCTCCCTGAGTCCCGGAATAGGAGGGTTTAGGAAGTAGAGGTAAGAATGCCATTCTGGAGGTCTGCAGAGCTTATTTAAAATCCTACACATGGGCCTAACTTTGGACAGATTCTTGACCTCTTCAGATGTTTTCCCCAGTAATGGTGGGGTCATAGTAGAATCTTCTGATAGTGAGAGGACTGAATGAATAACATAGAGCATTTAACACTGTACTTAGCAGGTTAGTAACCACTCGCTCTACTGGCTGCTCAAAGGCATGTGTAAAAGAAAGAACAAAACCCACAACAAACCTGGTCTCTGAATTCTGGGCCAATCTAGAGTGGAGTTTTCAACCAACCATGGCACTATTGACATTTGAGGCCAGAAAGTTCTTTGTTGTGTATAGGGGTGCTGTGCATTGTGGGATGTGTAGCAGTAACCCTGTCTCTAACCTACTAGGTGCCTGTAAACCCTCCTCCGTGACAGCCCAGATGGTTTTCAGACATTTTCATCTGTTTCCTAGGGGATGGGGTCATTTTGATGATAACTCCTGGCCTAGGTGACAAGCCATTGAGGGGCAAGCCATGATTTGCAACCTTAATTACACTGACTGAGGCATGCTAAACTGGACCAGGTTTCTAATTCAGAACACGGAAAAAAGAATACCCGGAGTAGCTTAAAGAATAGATCCATAATCTTTGCAACAGAGAATGCAGTTAGCTTTTAAAATAATCATCTGGTACTTAAGTCCTAGCACACTTCACATCCAGGCACACATGAGGTCATTTTCACAGCTATTCAGTTAATTCTAGTTTTATTTTAATAAAGAGGAACAGGATCCTTTGGCCATTTATGTTTGCAAGACATTTTTCTTAAATTTTTTTTAATTGTGGTAAAATACAAATAATATGAATTTACCATCTTAGCCATTGCAAAACACACAGGTCAGCAGTGTTAAGTATTGTAAAAGTAGTCTCCAAGACATTTTCATCTTTTTTTTCAAATGTGTAGTTTTTAAAATTAAATAATTTTTACTGTTATTCTATTATAGTTATCCAAATTTTTCACCCTTTGCCCTCCTCTACCCATCCCACCGCTCACACCCACAGTCAATTCTCACACTGTTGTCCATGTCCCTGGGTCATTCATACATGTTCTTTGTCTAGTCCCTTCCCCTTCTTTCCACCATTATGCCCTTCCCCCTTCCCCTCCGGTCACTTTCATTCTGTTCCATGTTTCCATGCCTGTGGTTTTATTTTGTTTGTTAGTTTGTTTTGTTCATTAGATTCCTCTGATAGGTGAGATCATATGGTGTTTGTATTTCACTGACTGGCTTATTTCACTTAGCATAATACTCTCTATTTCCATCCATGTTGTCGCAAAAGGTAGGAGTTCCTTCTTTCTGTTGCATAGTATTCCATTGTGTAAATATACCACAGTTTTTGATCCTCTCATTTACTGATGGGCACTGAGGCTCTTTCTAGCACTTCACTATTTTAAATTGTGCTGCTATGAACATTGGGGTGCATAAGTTCTTTTGAATTGGTGATTTGGGATTCTTAGAGTATATTCCCAGCAGCAGAATTGCTGGGTCAAAAGGCAGTTCCACTTTTAGTTTCTTAAGGAAGTTCCATACTGTTTTCCACAGTGGATGCATCAGTTTGCATTCCCACCAGCAGTGCAGTAGGGTTCACTTTTGTCTGCATCCTTGCCAGCACTTGTTGTTTGTTGATTTATTGATGGTAGCCAGTCTGACAGGTATTATGAGGTAATATCTCTCCGTGGTTTTAATTTACATCTCTCTGATGGCTAGTGATGTTGAGCATCTTTTCATATGTCTCTGAGTCCTCTGTATGTCCTCCTCGGAGAAGTGTCTATTCAGGTCCTTTGCCCATATTTTAATTGGATTGTTTGTCTTCCTGGTGTTGAGTCATATGAGTTCTTTACATACAGGGTCCTGCAGAAGGAACAACTGCTTGAGTGTGGTTGGTAGGGTAATAATATCGTTGTAATAATTTATAGTTCTAATTTGAACATTTCACCTAAAATGTCATATGGTGTGCTTGAGTGTGGTATTGTTATGTTACAGAATTACATGCTTATAATTTTGCAACAAAAGATTTTGTAATAAAAAAGGGGTGTTATTTGTGCTGGACTCTGTATCTTGGAGATCCAGTACCAGACTGTTTTGATTACAGTGGCCTTGTAGAATAGTTTGATATCAGGTATTGTGGTCTCTCCTACTTTGTTTTTCTTTCTCAAATTGCTGAGGCTATTTGGGGTCTTTTTTGGTTCCATATAAATTTTTGAAATATTTGTCCTAGATCTGTGAAATATGCCATTGGTATTTTAATAGGAATTGTGTCAAATCTATAGATTGCTTTGGGTAGTATAGACATTTTAATGATATTAATTCTTCCAATCCATGAACATGGTATATGCTTCCATTTGTTTGTATCCTCCTTAATTTCTTTCTTCAGTATGGTATAGTTTTCCGAGTACAGGTCCTTTACCTCCTTGGTTAAGTTTATTCCTAAGTACTTTATCTTTTTGTTGCTATATTAAATGGGATTTTTTTCTATTTTTGATATTTCATTGTTTGTGTACAAAAATGCCTTCAATTTCTGAATATTGACCTTGTATCCTGCTGCTTTGCCAAATTCATTTACTAGGTTGAGTAGTTTTTTGGTGGAGGCTACCGGGTTTTCTATGTACACTATCAGGTCACCTACAAATAATGATTCTTACTTCCTCTTTTCCAATTTGGATGTCTTTTATTTCTTTTTCTTGTCTTACTGCTGTGACTAGAACTTCCAGTACTATGTTGAATAAGAGTGGTGAAAGCAGACACCCTTGTCTTATTCCTGATCTTAATTTAAAGGGAAAACTTTTAGTTTTTGCCTGTTGAGTATAATGTTGATTGTAGGTTCCTTGTACATGGCTTTTATTATGTTGAGGTATGCTCCCTTTATTCCCACTTTCATGAGTGTTTTTATCATAAATGGGTGCTGGATTTTATCAAATGCCTTTTCAGCATCTATTGATATTATGTGGGGTTTTTCCTTCATTTTGTTTATCTGGTGTATTAAATTTATTGATTTGTGAATATTGTACTATCCTTACATCCGTGGGATGAATCTCACTTGATCCTGGTATATGATCTTTTTAATGTATTTCTGAATCTGGATTGCCAATATTTTGTTGAGGATTTTAGCAACTGTGTTCATCAGCAATATTGGCCATGTCTATACCTGGTTTTCAAATTAGGAAGGGATTGGCACAAAATATTCCAGGTAATATACTGCCCTCATAAAAAGAGTTGGGAGTCTTCCCTCTTCCTGAGTTTTTTGGAATAGTTGGAGAAGGATAGGGGTTAGTTCTTCCTTAAATGTTTGGTAAAATTCAGCTGTAGCCGTCTGGTCTAGGGCTTTTGTGTGCTGGGAGTTTTTTGATTACTTCTTCAATTTCACTAGTTGTGATCAGTGTATTAAGGCTTTCTGCTGCTTCTTGATTCAGTTTTGCAGATTGTATATTTCGAGAAATTTGTCCACTTCACCAAGATTGTTCAATTCCTTAGCATAGTAAATTCTTACAATCCTTTCTATTTCTGTGGTATCGGTTGTAACTTCTCCTTTCATTTCTGATTTTATTTATTTGGGTCTGCTCTTTTTTTTTTCTGGATGAGTCTCGTTAGAGTCTTGTCAGTTTTCTTTATCTTTTCAAAGAACTAGCTCCTAGATTTGTTGATCCTTTTAATTGTTGCTTTAGTCTCTATGTCATTTAATTCTGCCCTCATCTTGATTATTTCCTTCCTTCTACTCGCTCTTAGCATTATTTGTCATTGTTCCTCTAGTTCTTGTAGGTGTAGGGTTTGGTTGTTTATTTGAGGCTTTTGTATCTTCTTTAGGTAATTTCCCTCTCAGGACTGCCTTCTGTGTGTCCCATAGGTTTTGGTTTGCTCTGTGCTCTTTTTCATTTGTTTCCAGATACTTTTTGCTTTCTCCCTTGATCTCATTGTTGATCCATTCATTATTTAATAACATGTTATTCAGCCTCCATGTATTTGAATGTTTTCAAGTTTTTTCCTTGAGGTTGGTTTCTAGTTTCAACCCATTGTGATCTGAGCACATGCTTAATATGATTTTAATTTTCTTGAATTTGTCAAGGTTTGTTTTGTGTTCTACAATGTGGTCTGTCTTTGAAAATGTTTTATGTGCATTTGAAAAGAATGTATATTTTGCTTCTTTGTGGTGAAAGGTTCTGTATATATCAATTAAGTCCATTTGATCTAGAGTTCATTCAGTGCCACAATATTCTTGTTGATTCTTTGTTTGGAAGATCTATCCCTTGTTACCATTGGGGTGCTAAAATCCCCTACTCTGACTGTATTGTTGTCAGGATCTTTCTTGAAGTCCTTCAAGGTTTTCAAGATTTTCTTTATATATTTAGGTGCTCTTATGTTGGGTGCATTTATGTTTACAAGGGTTATGTCCTTCTGTTGGACTATTCCTTTAAGTATTATGCCATGACCATGTTTGTCCCTTTTTATGACTTCTGTTTTGAAGTCTATTTTGTCCAATATAACTATTGCTACCCCAGCTCTCTTTTCATGTCTGTTTGCTTGGAATATTTTTTCTATCCCTTCACTTTCAACCTGTGCAGATCTTTTGTTCTCAGGTGGGTCTCTTGTAGACAGCATACCTATGGGTTGTGTTTTCTTATCCATTCAGTTCCCCTATGTCTTAATTGGAGCATTTCATCTATTTATGTTTAAGGTTATTATTGATAGATACTTATTTATTGCCATTTTCCCCTACCTGCTTCTCTCTCTGTCTCTCTTCTCCTCTTTATAGCATCTCTTGCTAAACGCATCTCCACCAAGTCCCTTTAGCTACCCCATATAGGATTCCCATTAGCATTTCTTGCAGTGCTGGCTTGCTTTCTTTTGTTTGGAATAAAATCTCTTTATTTTGCCTTCCATTTTAAATGAGAGCCTTGCTGGACAGAGTAGTCTTGGTTGTAGGTCCTTGCTTTTCATTACCTGGAATATTTTGTGCCAGTCCCTTCTGGCTTCTAGTGTTTCTGTTGAGAATTCAGCTGATAGCTTTAAGAGAGCTCCCTTGTATGCCACTAGCTGTTTCTCCCTTGCTGCCCTTAAGATTCTCTTTTGTATTTAACATTTGGCATTTTAATTATAATGTGTCTTGGAGGAGGTCTCTCTGGGTTCATCTTGCAGGGGACCCTCTGTGCTTCCTGATCTGTTGTGTTTTTTTCCCTCACCAAGTTAGGGAAATTTTCTGTCATTTTTTCAAAGAGGTTTTCTATCCCTTGTTCCTTTTCTTTCCCCTTCTCGTATTCTTATGATGTGAATATTGTTACAGTTCAATGTTGTCCTGAAGCCCCCTTAAACTGTCCTCATTCTTTTTGGGTCTTTTTTTGTTTTGCTCCCTGACTGGGTATTTATTTCTACCATTTCTTCCAGCTTGCTGATTTGGTTCTCTGCTTTATCTAGCTTGCTTTTAATTCCTTCTAGTGTATTTTTCATTTCACATATTATATTCTTAATTTCTCTCTGGTTTTTATTCGTTGTTTTATTTCCTTTTTTAAGCTGCTTTAGTTCCCACTAAGTTCCTTGCAGTTTTCACTGAGTTCCTTGAGTATCCTTATAACCATTACTTTGAATTCTGTGTCTGATAGACTGCTTGCCCTAATTTCATTTAGCTCTTTATCTGGGAATTCCACCTTTCCTTTTGATTGGGGGTTCTTTCTTTGTCTCCCCATTTTAGGTGACTCTTTTTGTTTGTTTCTGCATCTCAGGTTGCTCTGCTTTATCTTCCTGTCTTCATGGGGTGGACTTCTGTGGTAGGATTTTTGTGGGACTCAGTGGTCCAATCTCTTTGATCTCCTGATCTGGATGCTGTAGGGTTGCCCTTTATTCAGTTTATGTGGAGTCTCTTGTTGTGCTTGAGTTTTTATTATTGGTGGCTCATTTGTTGGTGGCTTCTCCCTTCCATCTGGCTGACTGGAAGTCACAACCCCTACCATGTCTTGTATGTACCTTTTGGGAAGCTTCTGTACGCCTTTGCTTCCAAACTTCATGTCAGCTAAAATTCCCTTGGATGTTCAGTTTATTTTTCAGAAGATCAGCTAGGTGTCTGAGTTGGGTGCAAGAGCAAGTGGACTTAGCTTCCACCAACTGGGCTACCATTTTCCACTCTAGAACTTTTTCATATTGCAGTGGTGAAACTCTTTACCCTATTAAACAAAACTCCTGTTTTCTCCTCTCTGTGCTTCCAGGGTGTTTAGTTATATCAGAAGGGTGCAGTAACATGGAGACTCTAGGAGAAAGATGTCTCCCATTTTGCTCTTTCTCCATGAACCTGAGTATTCTAGGTACCTCATAGAATTGTAATCATATGTATAACCTTTTGTGTCTGGCTTATTTCACTTTGCATAATGTCCTGAAGGCTCATCCATTTTGCAGTACATGTCAGAATTTTCTTCCTTTTTAAGGCTAGATAATATTCTATTGTGTGTATAGACCACATTTTGGTTGTTCACTCATCCACTGATGGACACTTGGGTTGCTTCCATGTTTTGTCTGTTGTGGATGATGCTGGAAACATGGGTATACAAATATCTCTCCAAGTCCCTGCTTCCAGTTCTTTTGACTGTATACCCAGAAGTGGAATTGCTGGATCATGTGGTAATTCTGTTTTTCCCCTTCTTGAAAAATGTTTTTGCCCTTTCTTAACCAGTAGAAATTAAGTCTTCTGTCATTCAGGTCCATTCCTACCCTTTCTTGAAGCTTCTTCCCAATTCTTTCTCCCACCCGTCTTTATGCATGTGGACACTGAGACCTGTCAGGGACCAGCACCAGGCAGTCATTTGCATCCATGGGCCATGGTTCTCACCAGCACTCAGGCTGCCATACATAGCCACACTTTCATCGCTTTTTTCCTTGGGACCCATGCTGCTAGCCCAAGCTCTGGATCCATGGAATAACAAGGTCTGGCACCTCTTTGCCTGTCTGCCCCTTTCTTATGCAATGTAGGGAAGTGGTGAAGAGGAAGATGTTATATGAGAAGGGTGAGGCAGTATCCTTTTCCCAAGAGAGCCTGGAAAGCACATGCATCTCAGACTTGAGACTCCATGCATGGCTTATCCCTGAAGAACTCCTTATCCCAGCTACTTGCCAGGCAGCCCTGTGGGCTTCAGAATTCCAGCTGGGTGTCACCCGTCAGGGTGTGGAAGGGTGGGTGGAACTTGTCATTCACTTGTAAGTATTTCAGTTCTGCATTGACATTCTCACTGTAAGGAAACAGCAGAGCAGCAAAGCTTGTATCTATGGAGACTGCTCTTGTCTGCCCATTTTCTTTACTTATTAGACTGAAACTTCCATGAATCTTTGTAATTCTGTTTGTGGAATGGGCCTTCCAACCTTGATCCTGAGAACTAGATCTTGGTCATCAACACCTGTGGTGTATAAATGAGGTCCAGAAGACCCAGGGGAGAGAAAGTCTCAATGTTTGGAGTCAAAGTGATGTAAGTGGAGGGGGGCCTTGAAGAAGGTGGCCAGAAGTTGAAATCTCTACTGTGCTATCATGTCCAATCCTTTTACAAGCCAGGGTTCCCCAGTTGATAGCTGGAGGATGGAGTCAACAGAGGTAGTGTAATGCAAAGGGACTGAAGCCACAGCAGGTTGCTCTTAAAGGTGGATGAATAAGTGGAAACAGGACTGGTCTTGCTACTTCATATTTTTAAAAGTAATCCAAAACACCAATTTTTTTCAGGCTGGTGTAACCAATATTAGACTAGATTGCCAGAAAATGAAGAATATGGGGTAATATTCATTCATTCATTCATTCATTCATTCAGAAATAGACATTTTAAGAGCCAAGAATTAAGTGCTGCTGAGCAAAGCCAGATAATTGTTTGTAAGGAGTCTTCATGTTACTGCCCCCCTCTAATTCCTCCATGTTCTGAACACTTTAGAAGTGTATATTCTCCTGGAGCTAATAAATTATCCTATTATTTTACTTGCTTCTGTCTATTTTATGTAGAAATATTAGAGATAGGTCCCATTGTTGGAATCACACAAAAACACTTTTCTTCTGAAAATAAGCCACTGTTATTGTTTGAATTCATTTTTATTTTCTACCCCTACCTTAGAGGATCATGGGAACTTTCCTTGGATTCCCTTTTATTCAGTGTTATATATGGAGCTTTTCTCCCCTTGGGACCAAGCTTTCCTATTTTCTTAATTTTTTAAAATTGAGACCAGGGGAGGGGGACAGAGAGATATTGTTTCACTTATTTATGCCTTCATTGGTTGATCCTTATATGTGCAGTGACTGGGGAATCGAAACCACAACCTGGGCACATCTGGATGACACTCTAACCAACTGAGCTATTCTGCCTGGGCCAAACTTTTCTTTTTGTCTACAGGGGAATCCTGTCCCTTTGAGGCAGCTCCTTTTTTCTTTGATTGCCTTTTTGGTTTGGGTCTCCTGTGCCGCAGCCAAAGAAGTTAGTTCTCATTCCCAGTGTTGCAAACTTTCTTCCTTTATATTCCTCCATCCAAATACTAACTAGGCCTGACCCTGCTCAGCTTCCAAGATCATTGAGATTGGGTGCGTTCAGGATAGTATGGCCGTGGACTCTTTCTTTTTATTCTCAGAGGTCTTACAGGGATGCTGCTGTGTGCAAATGATAATTCCAGCTGTGACTTGAAGTTCTTGCCCTTCCATACTTTGGCCTGAGGTTTCTGCAGGGTTGAGAGAGATGACAGTGGGCCAGTGTAGAGTTGCCAGATACCCTCTCCTTTGGAGAACACTCAGAGAGAACTGGGGTGTTTGTGTGCCTTGTCCCATGCCTCTGCCAAGCTTCTTGAATTGGGTGGGCCAACAGGAGGATTGCTGTTGGCTTTTGTACCCTAAAATCTGTACGTGTTCATGACTTGTTTTCATTGTCATGCATTTTTAGAAGTAGAATTGTTGCATCAGAGGTACTGCAAAATCTTAATACTAGCATTCTGTTTTTTAGAAAGGTAATACCAAGTTTATTTCCCTTCGGCTTTGTATTTGAAGGCCCATTTTCCAAAATACCACTAGTATAGGTTATTCTATATGAAAATATTCCTTAATTTGATAGGTAAATAAAATGGTATTATCTTAATTGGCTTGGTTTTGATTGGTAGTGGGCTTAATTTTTTTTCCTGTGTTTTAGGTAGGTGTTAAAGTTATATAAAGTTAGATTATTATTATAATAGACATTATGCATCATTCCTGCAAAAACATCTCCATTTGTGCAGGGAGAGGCTCCAAAGCAGAATTTGGTTTTCCAGGTGTTTTGGTGTATTCTTGTTACCACTGTGTGAGAATGTGCTCTAGACTTGGTTTGTGACTGCAGTTGGCTTAACACTATTGGGCCGATGAAGTTAATCCTTGAACTTTTTCTCTTATTATTATGAGGGGTATGTGAATCAATCTGTAAGGGTTTTATGGAAATATGTGGCATTGTAGAAGTGGCCATATTTTATGAAGCTAAAACTAGGATTTCCAATTTTATGAGAAAGGGTCATATTTATGAGGATGATGGAGTGAGATATTCGAAGTGTGGGCTGTAATGTTAAATCCAGAAGGTGATATTGTCATTGTAAGAGCCAGAAAGTGTCCTCTGTGCCTCAGACCACAGGGTCCTCCATTGGTTAATTCGCTCCATGCAGGAACTATTGTATGGTTAAAATAAGCTTAGATGCGCTGGCTCCTGCCAAGCAGACTAAGTTTTATTTTATTTTTAACTATAGGACTTCTCAGACTTTACTGATAGGCATTGTCGACTTCGAGGGAACTCTGAACATATGTAGAAGTTTCCAACTGGGAGTGGGCTGGGCATTGAGGAACAGTGCTTTTTGGCTTATGCAAGAACCCAGGAATACTAGGAATACAGTTTGAGAATTGCTTCATCGGAATAATTAGTGATTCCAGAAGTTAAAGAAGTTAACAGAAGTTAAAGTCCAAAAATATTTTTTAAGTTGTGTATGTTAATATATGTAGACGGTTTCTCATTCCCTCCCCTTCCTCTTTTATTTCCTTTTCCTTTTGGTCTTAAAGTCTATTACTTTAGTCTTAAGAAAAAAAAAATGATATAACTGAAAAGTCACGTGTGCATGCACATGTGCATGTATACTCAGGAGATAACTCTTGCTCTGGAAATGAACATTTACTGCTTTTGAGAATAGCTTTTTTTCCAGGATGAAAGGTAGCCAAACCAGGCGTATTGCTACATTTGGTTTGATGTTTCTTAGTCTTAAATATTGCTTAATAATACCGGTTTAGTTTATTGACTATTTTGTGTGATACTGAACCAAGGAAGGAAGTCAGATAGAAGTTAAGCTTCTTGGCCTAAAAAGCTTACACTTCAATTGAAGAGCAGAGAAAAAAAAAAAAAAAACAGTGTGAAATAAAGAAAAACATGGTGATATGTAATTATAATTTTAAAAACTGAAGAAATATTATAAAGCTAAGCGTGATGGGTTGTGGATTGGTCATTGACTGCCTGGCCACAGGAAACCAAGGGAAAGAGAAGAGGAGGACATAGGGGCTTAGAAGTGGAGGGTTTTAAACTATTTCAGTGTCATGAGCCCCTTTGTGAAAGTGGAAAGTGTCTTGAGTCCTTCAATGTCCACTTTTCCATCACCCAGAATTGTGGTGGAATTTGTCATATTCACCTCTACTCTTGTAACTTGTAAGAAGTACTGCCCTGGCTATGTGGCTCAGTGGATTGAGGGCTGGCCTGTGAACCAAAGGGTTACTGGTTTGATTCCCAGTCTGGGCACATGCCTGGGTTGCAGGCCAGGTCCCCAGTAGGGGGGCTGTGAGAGGCAACCACACACTGATGTTTCTCTCCCTCTCTTTCTCCCTCCCTTGCCCTCTGTCTAAAAATAAAGAAATAAAATGTTTTTAAAAAAGAAATACAACATTTGTGATAAAAAATATCCTACAATCCCACAGTTCAGGGCTAATTTCTCCCTCCTCAGTTCCCTAATAGACACACAACAAGTGGCTCACCATTTTGTATGCACCTTGGGGGCATGTATTGCTTTTATGTTTCTCTTTTAATGGCATAATGGACATCAGAAGAACACGTGTAGGACCTTGTTAAATGGATGACCTCAGGCTCTTCCTAGACTCTGGAAGCCCCTCTCTCTGGACTCTTGGTTTAGAGGAAGTTGGGACTGGAGCTGAAGATCCAGAAGGGGAAGAAGTAACGATGTGTGGTGTGGCAGCAGGTGGGTTCACTGGAGCAGAAGCCGACGGTAGTGTCTTCTGAAGCTATCATCCTGCCTGAAGAGGGGACCAGAGTTCCCCTGGGTCTTTAGAATCAAGTTCTTAGCCACCACTGACTTCTGTGTTTTTCACTTGACATGCTTCCTTGGAGCTATTTATCTTTTTAAATGTATACATCCTGTTTTTTCACTTGGACTGCAAACATTTTACAAGTCATACTCTGATTCTTGATCTTTTGCTCTCTTCTTGGTACCTTATCTGAGAAACACTGTTATTTCTCTACAAAGTGCTATGTAGTAGAAATCTTTATTATGGCATTGGGCCTTTAAATAACTTTCAGAAACTAAACTTGAGGTATATGAAGATAAATGATTGCAATTTAGGCCAGCCAGCACGCTATAACGTGGGCTTGGGCTCTCATCTGGCATGGAGCTGTAGCTGATAATATAAGCTCCCTTACTGCCTGCCATCAGAGGATGGCAAACAGTGCAAGGAAGTGCAGACACACCTCTGCTTACCTGCAGATCAGAGGCCTTTACACCCAGCCAGCCAGTCAGGGGAGAGAGAACCCACGTGGAGGCTTGGAAAGGCTTGAAGCTGCTCTTTGGAGGAGAGGAGAAACAGGCCAGAAAGGATTCAGGAGACACAGCCAGCTGCGGGGAGCTTGTCTTACCATGGAGGAAAATATAGCCCCTGTTAACCTGTTTCAAATTCTGTTTGAACAGCATGCATGGTTTTAGTGTGTTTTTATTTTGGTTTACAGGCCTTTCTCCCATGCAAAAGTAGAGATTATTCCAAGTCTCTTCTGCCTGCCCTTCTTCTGATGTGTGATGTCAGATACCAAATGTGTTGGGATGCCTTTGAACACTTTTATTTCTTGTAGTTAAAGTTGTTTCCCTGATCAACATGTGTGTGTGCATGACCATGATAATAAACATGAGACATCATTGCTCTGTTCTGATGGACATGTATAAAGTGTTTGTATATTCAGAGAAAAAGGAATATTTCAAAAGTCTGGCACCCACTGTTTGATTTTATAGTTTTAAAAACAATGACTCCAATGGCTGAGCTAGTTGAGGCTGACTTGCTTTTCTTTCCTTCAGGGTTTTTGTATGTTAACAGTTCGTGACTTGACTTTCACTGATTAGTAAATTCTTACCTATAACTCTGCCAATACTTATTTGCTGTTTTTATGTCAGGATGGGGGATTAAAGACAGCAATTCACTCTTGTCAGTAATTTTTTAAAATATCAATACAATTGCAGGTACAAGATGATCAGGGAGTACTGACATTAGAATCATTCAAACTCACTGTTACTTTATCCATCTTAAAGCTCAGACTCTGGTACATCCTTGGAAATATTGCAAAGAATAGCTCCTCAGCCAAATCATGTTTAAAAAAAATTTTTTTTACATGTTCACATTTCCTGTTAAAGTTGAGTGTTGAATTGCTTTGAAGGCTAGACTTAGGTAGAAGCTGCACACTTGAGCCTGACAATGAATGTAAACACTGAGGGTTCTGGGTTTTGGGGGGCAGTCTTGAGGAAGGGGGTGAGGCTGTGAGAAGTAGGTCTGTGCTGTAGGCAGTCGGTGTCAGCAGCCATCTGAGATCGGAGCGGAGATCCCAGCTCCAAAGCAGGCCCCCTGCCTGTTAAGTGGGGCATCAACCCAGGGGACCCAGTGGAATAGGGTTATTAACCAGGGAGGGACAGGAAAAGGAAGCTTCCAAAGGGAGAAGAATGAGGGTCATTGGGCCAGGGCCCGGGAGGGGCGCACTATTGTCCTCTGAATGCAGGGAGGGGCACAGGGTCACAATCTGGCTTGGCTGGAGAGGTAGGAATGGGGAAGAGGAAAGTGGCTGTGAGGAGCTTGGGAGGAAAAGGAAAAGTCAACTGGATCAGGGCAGGGGCTGGGCTGGGAGGTACTCAGGCCTCTCCTGCAAGGAGAGGTCTGGGCATGATCAGGTCTTCAGGGTTGACCCTCTGCAGGTCACAGAGGTCCTTCCCTGTAGACTTTCCCACTGCTCTGGGAACTGAAGTTCCTTGAGGACAGTGATACAAATACAAGTTCCTCTGAGGATACCCTCTGACAGACACATTGGCTGGCATTCAAGAAATACTTGCTGCAAATAGGTTTTGTAAGACTAGCAGCCTTAGGGGACTCTATGATTGCTGTAGGTTCTCTCAGCCACTCAGGTAGCTTGGTGATGCCACCCACTTGCTGATATGCTGACAAAGGAGCAGGACGTGAAAAATGATGGGTTTAAATTTAGTCTATCTATTTCTCCTTTGGTTTTCCATGTTATAAGCACAGTGGAGTCTGAAAATGACCCAAAGTCATAGGGGGGCTTCATGAAAAAATCAGTAGTCACTGCAGTTTGTGTGTGTTTGTTAATGACGCAAAGAGGACTTTGCAGTAAGGATCTCTTAAGTTTAAATTAGCTTTAGCAAATACCTATGGAAAATGTGTTTGGCTGAAATAACCATTCAAATCAGACAGTAGGGTCATTTGGGATCAGATAGATGAGTGAGGGCTGGAATTGTTACAGAACAGGGATGGGGTGGGAGGCGGGCACGATATACTATTCTTGCTGAAAGTACCCCCACTATGTTCACATTGTCCACCACCAGAGGAAAGATGTCTCTCAATGCCAGAGATTTGTGAAAAGGAAAGGAAGTGTTTATTTAAAGCTATACAGACTTAAAGTAGTGAGCTAATGTTTTCATTAAAATATCAAAGTCCTGCCCTGGCTGGTGTAGCTCAGTGGATTGAGCACGGGCCTGTGAACCAAAGGATTGTGGTTTGATTCCCAGTCAGGGCACATGCCTCGGTTGTAGGCCAGTTCCTGGCAAGGGATGCACGAGAGGCAACCATACACTGATATTTCTCTCCCTCTCTCTCCTTCCCTTCCCCTCTAAAGATAAATAAATAAAATGTTAAAAAAATCTTAAAAATATCAAAGTCCTTTAGGATACCCACAGACGCACATAGTCCTTCCTTTTCCTTCTGCCCTAATCTGGGGTACCGTATCTCAGGAAAAGAAGTAGATGTCTGTGATTCGGGTTTCCAGCACCATCAGCTGTGTTGCCATCCAGGTAGGATCTCCAATTGATCCAAAGTCATGTGGCACCTTCTCATGGCCTACCAACAAAAGTCCTTGCACCCTTCTTCCAGGCAAAGTCTCTCCTGCTTCCTAAGCCACATGGCAAGAGGGAACACCCCAAAGCTACGTGGTCCTCACTCTTGCCAAAGCTGCGTGGTTCTCCTGCAGTGCCACATCCGCATGGTGATTCCTCTTCAATGGCTGCTGCATCTGGGTTTAAATCCCCGTGCCAATCTTCCTCTTCAGCCCCATTTCCAACTCCTCCTACAATTAGTTACACCTGCCAGCATTCCTGTATCCCTCCAGCTTTACTGGGCTGTCATTGTGAGTCCTGGCAGGTATGATCCCATGTCATGGAGCCAATCATCTCCAAGCTCTCACACAGGCGCTGTAACTAGGGGGATTTGCCTCCCAGTTATATCTTGGGTGGAAGTCTCTTCCATCCCCTGGCTCAAAGCATGGCCACAGCTATTTAATATATCTGTGCAACCAGTTAAAGGTTATAGGTATGTTAAATGACCATGCCAGAGGTTAGCTGCAAAGCTGTTGCTGTACAAAACAGCTCTGCATGTTCCTAGTCCATATGTCCCTTCCCCCAGCTCACACCTTGGGGGGAAGGGGTGAGGATATCCTTTATATCTTTCTAATATTTATTGGAAACCTTGAGTTCTGGGCCCCATTCCAAATCCCTATTTAGGGCCCCCCCTCTGGGCTGCACCCTGTTACAGAATCCCTACTTACCATTTACTGGCTTGGTGACTCTGGCAAGTTATGTTATCCTTCTGAACCTCAGTGTTTCCATCTGTAACATGAGTACTGCCTGCATCAAGCCCATGGTTTAGCCCAGTGCCTAGTACAGTGTGAATGCGGAGTCATGTCCTTTCTTATTAGTAAACTGTCCTCTCTCTACTGGAATGAAACATAAGTCACCAAGAATGTGAACCACACAGGTACTTCCTGGACAAGCATGTTGTAGCATGTTGCTTCTTATTCTTCATGGACTTTCTTTTTCTTGAAACCTTTTTTGATCCTACTAACCAACCAAAGAAGTGAATCTGGATTCTGCTCATACTGGAGGTTTGGTTAGGCTACTCTAAAATTTTTAAATTTTTTAATTTTAATTGTTGTTCAAGTGTAGTTTTCTGCCTTGTCCCCCCAGCTCTCCCCACCTCCCTCCCATTTCCACACCCGCCTGCCCCTATTATTGTCTGTGTGTCTTTTATACTTGTTCCTGCAAACCTTTCACCCTTTTCCCCTGAAATTCCCTCCCTTCTCCCCTCTGGTCACTGTCAGTCTATTCTCTATTTCAGTGTCTTTGGTTATATTTTGCTTGCTTGTTTGTTTTGTTGATTAGGTTCCTGTTAAAGGTGAGATCATATGGTATTTGTCTTTCATCACCTGGCTTATTTCGCTTACCATAATGCTTTCCAGTTTCATCCATGTTGTCAGAAAGCGTAGGAGCTCCTTCTTTCTTTCTGCTGCATAGAATTCCATTGTGTAAATGTACCATAGATTTTTGATCCATTCATTTATTGATGGGCACCTAGGTTGCTTCCAGCACTTGGCTATTGTAAATTGTGCTGCGATGAACCTTGGGGTGTATAGGTTCTTTTGGATCGGAGTTCCAGGGTTCTTAGGATATAATCCTAGCAGTGGAATTTCTGGGTCAACTCCACTCTAAGAAGACAAACAACCCAAAGAAAAAATGGGCAAAGGACTTGAGCAGACACTTCTCCAAGAAGGACATACAGAGGGTCCAGAGGCACATGAAAAGATGCTCAGTATTGCTAGCCATCAGAGAGATGCAAATTAAAACCACAATGAGATACCACTTTACACCATTAAGAATGGCTATCATAAACAAAGCAACAAACAACAAGTGTTGGAGAGGTTGTGGAGGAAAGGGAGTCCTACTGCACAGTTGGTGGGAATGCAGACTGGTACAGCCACTATGGAAAACAGTATGGAATTTCCTCAGAAAACTAAAAAGGGATTTGCCTTTTGACCTAGCAATTCCCATGTCTGTAGTGTCTTTACATGGCTCATCGATATGCCCATTGTCCTCCCTAGATAGCCTGAGCCACTTGAAAGCTAGAGCTGTATCTATTGGATCCTTCCTCTGGCATGCATCACCTTGCAGGCTTCCTCCCACCAGGCATCTTCCAAATGTTTTGTTGGAATGAGATTAAAGTATTGGGGGAGAATATCTGCAAACGTGTTTCATGTAAAATGAGGGTCTCTTGATTACTGGTCCTGTGTTCCCAGGTGGTTGTGGCTACTTAGTTGCTCTAAAGGCAGCCAGACCAGTGACTTATAAGGCATTCTTCTGTGGATGTTCTTGTCCCCAAAACATGTCACTATCCCCCCTGCAGCCCAACGAGCTTGGGTAACAGACAGACACCATAAGGCAGAGTTCTGAGCTTCTCTTCCAAAGTGGCATAATGCAATGCTTTCTTTCTGTTTCCCTGGAGTCTGAGCAGGTAGTTTCATCTTTTAGATATAACTCTGAGAGCTTCAAGCACAGAAAACCCTGATATTGAAAATTAAAAATGTAATGGTTTGAATAAAAGTGTATTAAATTAAGGGACTAAATAATTTCTAAAGTAAATAATAAAGGATACATTCTGCTATAACTGAAGTACTGTGCAGATAACTATTCCTGTTTTTTTTCCCCCTTGAACTTGGGATCCCTGCATATCACAGACAGCATCAAAGCCCAAGATTCAAATCTGTTACTGAATTTATTCCAAAAAAGCCGGGAAAAGCTACCAATTTGTCATCTGTTATAAAATTTCATAACCTTTCTTTTTTTGTATTTTTGTACTATTATTCACTCGGCTTGCAATACAGTGCCAGATTTGCGCCTGCTCATTTTATGCACGGCTCTGGTCTTTATTTTTTTTTAAGAAAGGACTGTTGGGTTGAGTTAGCAATGCTGAAATCACTCATGCTGCAAAGTTCTCTAGTCAGGCTTTTGGTGGTTTGAGGGTGGCTATTTTGGGGTATGGTCAGGAAGGAGCCAGTTAAAAACCTAAATTGCCTCATTCCCAAGGGTGGTCTTTCTCTGTCGAGATTGTGGTCAGTGTAGCAGGGCAATTTGAGCAAACCTCTCATCACTTCCTGTGTGAGCTTGGATGGAAAAGAAAAAGGAATCTTCATTTCCCCAAGTTGCCAGTGTTTATAGGTCCCCAGTAGAAGAGAAGTAGCTTGGAAAGATATTGAATTTTGTTTTTCACTGGATATGCAAATATGTATTGACAAATGTTGGTAATGGGCTTGTCTTGGGGTTTTGGAATGAGAAATAAACTGAACATAATTTTGTACTTTCTTAAATAAAGTGAATGAAAAGACCATCATCCAGGTGAGTCACATAGGGCACAATGGAGTTATTTAGCTGTGTTTAGATAATGATGATTCTTGAACACAATGATTTCCTTGGAAAAATCTTTGAGGGTTTCACCAAATTTCAGCTCAATATTTAGTTAACACAAATGAATCATTATGGAACATGTTAATTCTGTTTTTCCATTTTTATACAATCAGTCTAACATTTTCTTTTGAAATACAATACTCATTCAGGTTTTACTCCTAAGCGTTTTCTAACTTTTTATTTCTATTTCAATATTTTCTGCCGTCCAGGCATCAACAGATGGGCAGGGACATTTCAGGACCCCTTCCCTCCACCCTGACTCCCCCAAGTTCTTACCAGCTATACACACAAGAGCCGAGTTCCGCCTGGCTGCCTGCTTCTTGGCACAGGCCTTTGATTCCTAAAAGCTTAGAGCAGACCAAAAAAAAAAAAAGGTGTTTCTCAGGTAAGCCCATCCAAGAATGTTTTGTTTTACTTAAAAATGGTTTCCTGCTGCTCCCCAGACCCCAAAGTGGTGAAGGCAAACAGTGCAGCCTCTTCCACAGTTTTTCCTCAGTGTCCCTATAGAAATGACATCTCCTCCTGGGTCTGGTTCAAAGGTGAGGTTGCTGGGAGCACATGGACCACACAGGCCTCAGGGGGAGCTGCTGGCAGCCAGACCTCACATCTGCCTTCTTGCCCTGGCATAGTTTAGTTTTGATGTGTTCTCCTCAGGTTTGCTGGCTGTAATAAACAGAAATAGCAAAAAAATGCTGGCTGACTACTGTCTACATGTCGGCACTAGTCCAGGGAGTTTCAAAGAGATGCTTTATTGATTATGTAATTGCAAGGTAGAATGGACGAGCTGAGCTGAACTTCAGGGCCAGGAAAGCCCCTGCTCCACCAGGAGCTCCCAGATGAGCTGGGTTGGGAGGGGACTCCATAAGAGTTGCCACTCAATGTGAAGTGTGCACTTAACCCTTTCCCCACTGTTCCCCTTCAGGTTTCCTCTGTGTGTGTGTGCGTCCAGGCTACATCTCAATGCTGAATTTCCTTTGAATCTCATGACTTGTCCTGTTTTTGTTTTGTGGCTCTGTCTCTTGTGTAAGGGCTGTCCTTGGGTGTGAAAGATCTTATAGGAACCTCATTAGAACAGTGCACTCTCAGAGGGAACTTCACATGAAGGAAACTTCCAAAAAGACCTCTGAAAAAGCTTGCTGAGATATGGCAGCCCATTCTCTGCTCCTAAGCTTATTGCTTTCCCCACCTGAAGGGGTGGACCAAACTGTTTTGCTACAACAATTGAAAATTATCTCTGTAAGCTTTACTGCTGCCATAGTCTGCACTGGCATTTGTGTATGTAGTGTTTCATTAATTTGGTCAGAGCGGGAAGAATTGGAAAAAGGGCAGTTTTAAAACTAAAAAGGAATTGTAGAGGACTTGACAGTGTCTCATTCTGAGGTCGGCTGGAGGCATCTGACAATTTTCAGAATTGCTTCATAAGACCTCTGCGATGACCATGGTCCTGTGGGATGGGATTGCTCAGTCTTCTTTCCTGGGGGGTGAGGACTTTGAACACAGATGGGACATTTTCACTTTCCTGCCTGGCGGGGCAGGTGAGAGGAGGTTATTCCCCCACCATACAGTATTATTTGACTTGATTAAAAGCCATGATATTGATGCCTGAAGGTGTGGCTTTTCTCTGCCTTAGTTTAACCTCTAGGCAGTCTCCTCCTCTCATAGTTCTACTCTTCAGCTTCAGATGGAAGAGTCCAAGATGTTCTGGTTTTGAGCTAATCTTTTTCCTGGACTCTGGACACTTCTTTTCAGGTTCCTGGAAAATATCTTCACAAAGATTTTCCCTTTACTCCAAGATCTTTGAATAGGCTTTTCTGGAATGGAAATTACCATCTTTTATTCTGTGCCTGCTCACCCTCCTGCATTTGCTGTTATTCCCATCACCACCTTCCAGTCAATCATGCCTGAAACTGAGGAATCCTCTTTATTGTCCTGCTGTCCCTCACAATGACTTGGATCTGTCCATTCTCATCCTTTCCTTCCTTCTCCTTGCTGGGTTCTTCTCTCATTTAAGCCTTCTTTGGGTTTTGTCCGTATTATTGTGGTAGTCTGTAACTGACCACTCTGCCTCCATAAATGCCTGTAGGAGTAACCTGAGTTAGGTCATATGTTTGTTAAGAACCTTCAGTAGTTCTTTTTATTGACATAAGAGCCCAGACTTTTAGCCTAGAATTCCAGGCATTTTGCGATCTTCCTGGAAACTCTCTCTGCAGCCCAATTTCTGGTTCTTCTTACTGCCAGGCAGCCAGATCCTGCACCCTGCCCCTCTGACACCGCTGGCACCTTCCAGCCAGAGTGCTGCCGCACCTTTCCTTCTTCATTTGCGTTCATTTATCAGCTCACACACTCTGCAGTGACTGATTTAGTCCTATTTTGGGGCCAGACTGTGGGCTCCTTATTAGGTACATGCAGATGACACAAAAAGCTACTGTTCCTGCCTTTAGGGACTTTTAAGGGAAGAGTCAGATAATAAATGTATCACATGTATATTTTAGGGTGATACATGAAAAAAACTGCATCTGTTGTTTGAAGAGACAGTGAAAAGGGGGGGGCAGTTTTAGTTTGTGTGGTCAGAGAAGGGCTTTCCAATGAGGTGTTGCCTAAAGGAAGGTTTGGAGGATGAGAAGGAGACCACCATACAGAACTTAGAAAGAACCTTCCTGGCAGGTAGGATGGCATGTCCAAAGGCCCTGAAGTAGGGTGAGCATGAGTCTTAAGTGAATTGAGAGATTCCAGTTCTTCATCGGTTGAAGTTCTAATGTGTTTTTCATCTGTCCACTATATTCCTCCCTCCTCTTACCAGAAACTGTTGCTTGGTTCAGCTCTATTGATCTCTACCCACTGTGGGCATACCACTTTGGTTTTCCTTGGAGCACGTCTCCATTTTGCCTCATACTGATTTTTTGAATGTGTTTCCTCTGAATTTTTTAAGAACAATGACTGTACGCCATACATTTTCATTTTTATCTCTGACATCTTCCAAAAGAGAGACTTAGCTAACAAAAATTTACAGAGTAATTGGTGAATTATTTGTTGCTGTTGCAAATATATTAGAAAAATAGCTCCATACTTGTAGTCAACACTGGAGCTTATATTGTTGATTACCTTCCCAATTCCTTTGCCTGACCCTCCTGGACATCACAGAATCTTCACTCTTCAGACCTACCTGCCTTTTCAGAGAGTGCCTGTTTTCCAGCTGTTAGGTCAAGAGGAGTTGGTGTTAGTTAATACTCTCTTTCAATTAACTTCCTGTGGGATCAAGGAGCTGGCATCATCTGAGGCTCATGCATTGAGCTTGGAGGTTATGCTACGGTTTTTGTAGTTTCCTAGCAGAAACTCAGGCAAGCCAGCATCTTGGGCAAACCCAGCTGGCCTACAGACTATGGTCTTGAACAAGCCACACGATTGATTGATGTGGCTCAACAGTACGTGGTTAGCTGAATGTGGTTGTGATCCTTGAAATTTGTTAAGAGTTTGAATGAGCCCAATTTAGTGGCCCTTCATGTTGGGTGAATGTCATGGTAGAAGAAGAAATGAGGGCAAACGTAGAGATATTAATAAATCTCATGTCATTTTTTGGCTCATTTTTTTAAAGTGGTTTGGCTGCCTTGCCTATATGAAATTTTACTTCAAGGCACCCCTCCCACTTGTAAAATAAACAAAATTCAGGTTCTCATGGTTGACTAGGGGCATGAGTTCAAAGCTTCTTTCTTGTTTTTTCATTCAGCAGATACTTATTAAGCACTAATTTTGCCAAGGACTTTGCTAGGAGCTGAGGAGACAGTTATGCATCAGGAAGTTGAGTGACTTCCAGCTCAGAGCAGCTGGTCTCTCCTCCCCACCTTCCTACACCACAGGGGCTGCTTGGAACAGAGTTTGAAAACCACAGTCTATAGGGGGAATAGTAAAATGGGAACAGATACCTCATAGGTTATTGTCTGACATTTACAAGTTAGTATATTTCCATCATATTAATAAAAATTCAAAATTGTACATTTATCTTTTTCTCAGTAAACACCTGGAGTATAATAGCTGCCATGTGCATCTTCATCTGCCTAGAAAAATTGTCTTTTTTCTCCTCAATCACTCCTTGCCTCTTATGTTTGAATTCTGCCTTCCTCCTGCTGCCAGCCTGGAGGTTATTTCACGGAAGTGTTTTGTTCCTCCAATTGGATGCCATAGGTTTTTGAAGGCAAAGGCTTTAACTTCCACTTCCATCCTGTGGAGCAAATGCTGTGTAAGTTTGGTGAATCCTGAGGGCCAGCTCTCCCCGGCTCAGCAGTGGTACCCTGTTCAATTTGGTGATTTTCCTAAGATGTGTAGGAAATCAATGGCAAAACTGAACTGCAGATTTTTATGGGATTTTAAAAACCTTTTGCTAATCTTAGATTCCAATTAAGATTTCACTGGGATTAAGCAGCCATTTACGATTCTTAGGCATGGTGGTACCAACAGCTATGTTCTAAGGCCTCAACACCCATAACGTGGGGTGCTAAAAATATTATGAACTCAGAGTTAAGAGAACCAGGTATTGATCCTGTCCTGCCTGGCTCTGGGGCACTGGGCAAGGTGCCTATCCCTGTGCCTTTGCTCCTCAGTAACATTGCAAAGTCATGGTGAGGACTGTCAATGAAAAATGGGATGTTCCCCACACAGTACTTGTGACCATAGCCAGAGTTTATAAAACATGGACACTTTCTTTATTGCCACTTGAAAGCCCAAGAGGAAATTTAGGACTTTGACTGCACAGGGGCTGGTGCTTCTCTGCATCCAGTTCCCAAGATTACGGTCTCTTCTTTATTACTGTTGGTCAGACTATTATTCAGTATTAAAGCATTTCTCTGCTCAGTTTATTGTTACTCGTTGAAAAAGGTGTGTGTTCTGGCAGAGAGATGTGGACATCTGTTTTTGCTGGTACGTCTATAAAGATGTACCAGCAAAAAGAAACCCTGTGACTCAGGACAAGCTGATTGAATATAACTAAAGATGTCTGAGTCAGTTAGATCCCATGTGGAATGTGGGGCCATCATCGTCCTGTCCTGCCAGGTTGTGGCACAGTTTGGTGAAGGAAGAGACAATGAAGTGTGCGGACCACAGGAGAAGTCTGTGCCATGCTCACTGGTGGGCCTGGGCAGCTGCTCCCTGTTGCTGTCTTCCCTGTGCCCATTTTAGAGACATGTCCAAATGTTCCTGCCGGCTGGCAGGAGGTTCTCCTTGTGGTCGCCGAAGCTGTCTAATCCTGGCTGTCTTGTTAAGTTGAATAGTTTGATGAGGGGAGGCAGAGGGTACACCTTTAAGACTGATACATTTTTCTTGGCAGAACTTTAGGATGAGTCTCCATTCTTGCCAAAGTATCACCACCTCCAGGTCTGTGACTAGGGTGTTCTCAGGAGTGGGAGCCAGAAAACTACCCCTCAATATCAGATGCGTGCTTGAACTCTTTGTGCCTGTCTACTTCCTCATCTGTGCAATGGGCCTACTACCGGCCAGGAAAGGAGCTCGCAGGGCTTGTGTGGATTCATAAATTCACCCTCGGAAAGTGCTTTGAAGACGTGAAGATGTCCCTAAAGGCTTCTGGTGCTGTAAATTTGCATGATTGGAGGTGCTATTGTTTCCTGTCTCTGGTTTGCCTGCTGCAACTGTGGAGTCAAAGGTCTGTGTTTCTGGGGCTGGGTGTTGGACTTCAGGTTACACTTGCCTTGCTTTTGATCAAGTTTTATTTTTCTTTGAGAAAAACATGGCTTGTTGTCTTATCTTAGACACAGTGACTTTTCTTGGAGTTCTGCTTTGCTTCTTTTCCTCATGAAAGGAATGGGGGTAGGGAGAAAGAGAGGGAGGAAGAGGGAGAGAGTGTGTGTGTGTTTGAGAGAGAAAGAGAAAGAGAATAAGAATGAGAATCAACCTGTAATCTGTAGGTAACTTTTATTGAAAGTGAGACAAAGAATTCCCAGACTTGCAGAGCCAAGGGAGATGCCAGATGCCTTTTTTTTTTTTTCCCCTCTAATAGTAAGTTTGGCCACTAGATCCTTCCCAGAAGTGTGGGAGCCAAAAAAGTCATATTAGTTACTTCCATTTCTAATTGTAAGGACTTACTGCAGCCTGGACAATTATTCTTTCTGGGTTTTCTTTTCACCTGTTTTTCCACACTTCAAATTCATTTGATAGGGGTTTTCAGTCTGTCTCAGGCACAAACCTGTTGTCAGTTGTGGGCTTTCCCAACCTCACTGGGAAGGTGAGAAGGGAGATGGCGATGAGGGGAGAGATCCTGTGCTCTCGCCACTCAAAGTGTAATCCCTGGGCCAGCAGCTGCAGCATCACCTGGGTGCTTGTTACAAAAGCAGGAGCTCAGGGTTCCAGACCTGCTGAATTAGCCCCACTCACCAAGATCACCAGGTGGTTCAAACGTGTATTAAGGTTTGAGAAACACTAGAACATTTAAAATTGTGTGAATTTTCTTACTAGCAGTAAAAAGGGGGTGTTGGTGGTTCTAGGTTGAGAAGTTTATATTTATGCAGATGATGTTATGTGCTTCTTTCTTCCAAAGTATCTGCATTATCACTGCCCTTGATTTCCGACTTCCTTTATATGTTGTCCTTGACTTGTGTTAGAAAGCTGTGAAATGTGACTGAAACTAGCAGGTGAGTTAATATTTCCTGTTCCATATCACACCATTAAGTGGTTGAAATGTCTGAAAGGAGAAGGTGCTCAGCACCCAGATTGTTTGGTGGCTGCACCCTGCCTTAAGGATTGGGCTGGGTGGTTTGAAAATTTCAAAAAGAAGTGGCTCATGAAATGATGAATTAGAGAACTAAGGCCTTGTCAGGAGGAGATGAAATGATGACATGCTCTTGGGCTGCTCCGATGGAGGTGCTCCGTCAGCAGTGTGGAAGCAGCTGGGTCCTAATCACAGGCAGGGGCCACCGTTCTGGTTGGTTTAAGAGAATTATGAGAGGTGGTGATGGTTTTAAGAGTAAGTCTGCCATTTCAAGACAGGGCTTTGCGCGGTGGCTTGCTGACATAATACCACTTGGATGAAAGAGAGTCAAGCCAGACTTTCTGTGGGCATGAGGTCCTGAGACCAGGGACCTCTCTGTTTCCAGGGTGAATCAGTCATCATGCAGGTGGCTCTGTCCTGAGTCTGGTTGGTGACTTATGTTTGCATATTGTGGTTATCTTAAAATAGGATGGACTGTACTCTATGGTATGCATTGGGGAGATGGTCCTTAATTTATGATTCTTTGGAAAAACGAGTCAAATTTGGATAAGGTGAAGACTATTTAGGAAACACACAGTTCTGATTGCCTTATGGAATAGAAAGATAAATAGATTTCCCTAGCACAGAGAAAATATTGAAATTATGTATAGCTTTATTCTTTATTCTGAAATTTGGAATAGGGCATAAATTTCCCTGCGGGTAGAAGACACTATTGCCTAGCTAAAATCACCTCTAATTTGTTTAATTTTTTTATCCTGATGTCAGAACTGAGGAAGATTATATTTACTTACTTTCTTGTGCAGTTTTATTTTTCCTTTGCTTACTCTTACATGGCTTTTTCCAAAGAATATGTTGCTCAGGGCACTTCTTTAGGAAACACCTGTCTTTGTATGTGATGGTAACAAATTTTCCTTTGTCATATCTGTTCCTTGTGGAGAGGTAGCATCCATTGTGATGTGGGCATTTCTAGTTTCATCTCAAGGGCTATCATAGGGGGAGGCTTCCTGGAATACTGACAATTTAGAGCTAGACAGGAATGTAAAGACCCTCCTATTCCTATGATTTAATTGGAGCTCAGTAGACACTGGTTGGGACAGGAGGTGGAAACTCAGATATATTGTATCAGGCAGCAGGAGTTACTGTATTCATAGTTGCTTTTGGTCACTGTTTACTTTCCTGATTAACTACCTTGGGTAGGGTCTGGTTTTACATGCATGTATTATATGCATTGATATGTATAGTGTATATATATACACATATGTGTGTGTTTATGTGTTTGGGTGTGTAGGTGTGTAGATGTATATCTGTTTACATGTATATGTTTGTGTACAGGGTGGGGCAAAAGTAGGTTTACAGTAGTGAGTATACAAAACAGTTTATTCTTACATTATTTATTAATTTTTGCATTATTTTCTATATGAACACTGTAAACCTACTTTTGTCTTACCCTGTATTTGACATTTAGAGACATGAGCAGAGATACATCTTTAGAGATATTTGTGTATATGTCAGTATTTCTATATGTATTTTTTAAAAGAATTTAGGGAGCATCGTCATAGAAACACTTGGGCTGCATATTATTTAATCTGTTACACAGATGAGGACACTGAAGCTGAAAGCAGTGAAGGGACGACTGTAGCATCGGGCTGGAATCGGACACCGGACCTCTGCTTTCCCGCCATTTGCTCTCATGTGATTGTCAGCCTCCATGTCACCTCTTGGTCTGTCTGTGTGTTCGTTGTGAAACTCCACGCCCTTTTTTGGCCATATCTTGTTAAATATTTGAAATGTATATATTTAATATTTTCCCTTTGAGTTGCTTTTTAAATATGTATATTTATTTATTCATTTATTAATTTTCAGTTAATTTTTTTATAAAAGGCATTTCAGAATTTGTCCACTATTAGAAAAGCCACTATGAGGGAGAAGGATAAAGGAAAGAAAGTTGTAAAACTAAATACCTATTAAATATATGTGTGTATGCGTGCATGCATAACTCCCTTTGTCCCTTAAAACCATCCTGTGTACCACCCATGGTGCTTGTACCACACTTCGGGGAACACTGAGTTAGACCACAAACCTTTAAATCAGTGTGCAGATGATATGGCAATGGAGAGACTCGTGTCTAAAGGTCGTCACCCTTATTGTGCTCCTAGTTGAGACTAAAAATATTGCTGTGTGTCCAGTGTCTCTCCTGTCCTTTGATAGAAGGTGTTAGATATGACCTTGAGTAAGATCAGCCCAGTCTCACCCAGGACCTGCTACATCTGTCAGCATCTACTGTTGACTTTTTTTCTTCATAGTTCTGCTGTAAGGGTGGAAGCAGTAACTTGGGATATTGTTTTCTCTTTCATTTCCCTTCTGCTTATGTGTCATTAAGTTCTGATTGTTAAATTCTTATATTATCCTTTCTAAAAATGAATAACCATTTGAGCAGGTACTTTCTTAGTTCTTCAGTGATATTGGCCTTGAGTGAATAACTGAAAAAAATATTAAGGTTATGGTTGCCCCAAATTAATCTTTTGGTTCAGATTTCATATCCTGTCTTTGAATTTTTGTGTCTGAGGTAGACATAATAAAATATTGTGGTTCTGACTGTTAACAGTTTCTTTCTCTATTAGCCATTTTGAGTGGAGGATAAAATTCATTTCTTTTATCACGTTAAAATAATAAAAATGAACCAGCATCAAATTAGAATAAGGAAACACACTGTTGTTTTCTGTCTGCCATTTGAACCCAACTCCCTAAAATGAATGGTGCATTTAAATTATAGAGCCCATGAGAGAAAATTCAAGGAACATGCTGCATAGCCCTGCTTCGCTGTGTTTCATTTTCCTGTGCAAGAGAATATGCAGATTGCCTTGCCATAGCTGCTCTGTCACCTCCCTGTAAAGGTTCTACGGGGACCCATGCATCTTGCTGAATTCAGTCTTGTGCCAGCTCGGAGAGTGTGGTTGTTTTTGCTAATAGAGACAGATTTTGTCATTAGGGATACCCAAGTGAGAGGCTGCCTATAATCTTCTGGGACCTCTGGTCATAGAAATCCCTTTGGCATTAGATGTAATTCAGTGGAGACACACGCGCGCACACACACACACAAGCACACAGAATTTCACTGTGGAGTTGGCAAGGAATAAGTGAGCCAAATTTGGCCTGGAGAAATTAACACTGGCAACTTCATGAGTAAAATTACATAAAAAGCACTCATGAGAGAAAGAAAAAGGGAAAAAAATCTAGGATAACAGTGCAGCAAACCACATTCTTATTCAGTCTGTCTTCTTGGGGCTGTTTGTCTGAACAGTACTCCTAGTTTTCTTGATCTATAATATGAAGTGAATTGACTACATAAACCAAATGCTCATAGAGTTGAAAGTTCCTTAGTTTGGCCCAGTTAAACCGAACAACCTAAGCTCTGTCCAAACTTGTGCTAGCCCAGGGCCAGGTAAGATACCTGTCCTCATTTGTAGATTTTCAGAGGAAAAAAATGAAATGATACATTGTTTCTGTTCTCATGCATGAAAAGGAATTTAGCTCCACATAAAACTTAATTTTTGTCTCGAAAAAGCTGAAAACATTGTACTTTGAGATTATCTCAGACATGAAATTAAAATCACAAGAGGTTCAGTGTGAAGCACTAATATTAAAATCTGACATGGATAGTCTACTATTTCCCTCTGCCACCCTTAGCATCTGCTAAAGAAGACAGTCCAGAAGAACAGTGCTCAGTTTTAGGAGTACAGTTTGCGATGGTTTATGGTTTGGGTTTTCGTGCTGGGTTTTACACATCTTAGTCCACAAGCTCGGATACAGAGATAATTGAAAGTCTAAACTCAATAATGATGGAGCATAGCCAATGTGAAACAGACGCTAGGATAAACCATCTGTAAATTCTAGGAGGATTGGGGGGCTCACATCCCAAGGACCACTGGACCAGCCCTGAGGATGCTACAGGTCTGTGCCATTTGCCTTTAGAGCCCTCTTCCTCCCAGCACTGGGTAAACCGGGTAGAGTTATCTTACATGTATTTGAAGAATTGGTTGGGGCATTTTGTAAGAATCTTGTCTAATTTTGTATATACTGGGAATCCAGTGAATAAGGTTGGACATTTTTTATCGGAGACTGACTGGCTCCATTTAGCAGCCTGAGTGATGTCTTCAAAATGCAAATATGATCATGTCCCATTCACCTGTATATCAAAGCTGAGGTCCCTACACTGGCATCTCACTATTAGGATAAAGACACAATTCTGTTACAAAATCTGTACAGCCTTTATGTGTGAATTCTGCCTCTTTTCATTCTATGCTGCCCTCCCACTTCCCCTTTTTTTTTCTACTGCCACCACCCTCGTTACATCTTACTGTTCTCCTTGATGCCACAGAGCCTTTGCATATGCTCTTCCCTCTGCCCAGAGTATGTCTCTTTTTCTTCTTCAACTGATTACCTCCTCCCTCTCCTTCAGCTCTCAGCTCAATTGTAGTCACCTCAGGGAAGCCTTCCCTGATCTCTCTGACTATGCCTATGCCCTTCTGAAACTCTGTATTTCCAAATACACTCCATGTAACTTGCTTATATGGCATTCATCCCAATGTAGTTTATATGTCTCTTTGTTTCTATATTGATTAATGCCAGTATTCTCACCAGCTTCAGCAGGTAAGAGTATAATTTTCTAGGCCTGACACAAAGTAGATAATTTTGTGAAGATTTCTTCAGCAAATGGCTATAGTAGTTAGTCAATTGTTCTTGTTTTGAATGATACTGAAGTCTCAGCTTTCTATTATTTTGAGTCCTTCTGGAGTCTTATCTTAAAATCAAACCAAATGGTTTACTTATAAACCAAGTGGTTACTCTTTAAATGGTTTACTTTTATCAGTATTTTTAGAACTGCGTTTATGTTACAGTGTTGAGGTTCTTTTTGGGTGGGGGTGATTATGTGTTCTGTGAGGTTAAGGGCAGTTTGTGGTGATAAATATTTTATACGCAAAGATCCAAACATTAAATTAAAAAGTGTATAATGGGAAAAAAACCCAATTTATTTGTGTTTTTTTTTTTCTGCTTCCACTTCCACTTCCCAGTAATGCCAGCTTTCCCTCCCCCCATCCCCCTCCTCTGCCTCTCCACTTGGTGTGGTGGGAACGCTTATGTCCCACACCTGCATAAGCCTCGTAACCTCACTCAGCCTTAGCGTCCTTACCTGTGGAGTAAGAGAGTTGGATTACATTATATTTAAGTTCCCTTCTGGTTCTGACATTCTAGGTTTTATTTGTAGAAATATTGGCTCTCACATCAAGGACCCAATTTCGAAAACATGCTTCTGTGTTTATATCTTATAAAGTTTGCAGGTTTCGTGGAGGCTTGAAACAGTTTTGTTACCAATAGAAGTGAAAATTATACTTACAATTTAGAGATTGAAAAATTATTATATTTAAGGATGTTCACTTTAAGAATTGGGATCTTCAATTCTTTATATTTTTTCAATGAGACTTTAAATAGGTGGTCTATGAGGATGTAAAAAGTTCTTTTGACAAACTAGTTTGTGCTGTGCTTGGTTTTTTTCTCAGAGCCTCTGACACACACACAAGTACCTTATGAATTTCCATGGGGTTGGGTATAGTACATGTATTTTAACACAGATCTTCTTCCATGACAAGCAGCACTGTTCATTGGAATACATGTGTGTTTATGTGTTGTGGGGAGAAGGTTTTAATACAAATGACCTTAAGATATGAATGAGAACTTGATATGTTTCTAAATACCTGGATTTCTCTAGGGTATGATTACAGTACACTTTGGAACTACCTTTTAAATTTTTTTAATGCACAATAATAACAGTGAGAAAGTGCCAGGAGAAAATACAGTGTTCTAAGTGAGAACATGGCAATGGGTTATTAACGTGAAGCAAGATGCAGGTTTTGAAAACTCTACCAGGGTGTTGTTAGATTCTGCTGCTCCACCAGTGAGTGCTGTTTAAAACTCCAAGTGGCTGATCTCAGTTACCATTTTGTGGTGTGTGCCCTGTGATTGTCTTGTTATTCCTTATCAGAGGTGTTCTCTTAAGGACATTCATCAGAGGGTTGGGGCATGTCCAGAAGGGTCCAAGGGCTGCTGTGAGAATAGTCCTGGGAGCAGAGGAAATCCCCCTCATTTGTGCCCTCTTTCAGTAGTTGGAAACAAGACCTAAATCTTACCCAGGAAGTCTCTAAATTGGCGGACAGATGTGTGCTGGGAAGATGCCCACCTGAGGGGTGACACAAAGTGATGTGCGAGACGCAGAAGGTGCTGCGATTTGGGCTGTGCTGGCCCCCCAGAGCCAGCAGCTGGGGCCCAGGTTGGTGCTGACCCAAGTATTTTGATGAGAAGCCCCAGCTGGCTGAAGTGAGGACACTGTCATGTTGACCCTGATGTGGTGGACTGTCAGGGACAGCTGGTCCACATTCGAGCTTGGGCTCAGGAAGCCCCTATCACTGTCCACTGGCAGTCTCAGTGAGGTGGTTAGATTTGTTTTAGAACTCCATCTGAAAGATAGTTAATCTGATATAAAATGATTTGAATGGTTAGCAGGACTGACACTTGGGTTACTTCTCTGGTGCTTTTTTTTGTGCTTTGTGGCCAAACACCCCAGGGGTCTTTGGAGCATGTAGTTTTTCTCAAGCTACCCCTGCCTGAGTTAGGGATGGGAGGATTTCCTTTCTGCTGCCTCTCTTGAGTTTTCTCTTCTCATCCTTGTCTCCTTACCTTAGTTATGCAGCTGTTTATTCATGAGAAATAAATGCTTATTGTTTAAAAAGTGAGAAAAAGAAAAAATCATATAGATAACGAAGAAAACAAGATACCAAATTTGTTATTGGTAACATGTTTTGGCATTTCCTTCCAATTTTTTTTCTAGGCCTGTAAGGGCCTAGAAAACATCCATATATGTTTTACAAAATGTAATCTTACTTTCCCTGCAGTTTGGTAGTTTGTCTTTTTCATTAAAAACCTATCATGGAACTTACTCTGATATGCACCAAAAAAATAAAATTGATGGATATGGATATATCGTAGAACAAATGAAGCAAAATGTCAATCTGTAGCATCTAGGAAACAGATATTTGGGTGTTAAAGGAATAGTCTTTTCAACTTTTCTGATGGTTGCACATTTTCTTAAAAGTATTGAGGGGAAATCCAGTGAGTGATGAGAAGACAAATTAAACAATTAATAAAAGTGCAGTATATAGAGCGGACATAGTGCTCTATTATTAGAGATGGTCTTATATACTTTAAAGGCAGCACAGCATGAACCATATGGATGTATTGCCATTTATTTAGCCAGTTCCTTATTGGATGGGTATTTAGTGTGAGTGTGTGTTTTAGTTGGCTGAATAGCTTGTTGATCTTTTCACTCTCTTCCTTCACCTCCTTGAGTCTGAGTTTCGGCAATATTTCCTGTATATCAGGAGGCAAAGCATTTACTGGAGCTCCTACTTTTACTTTTTACTCTTACTGTGTGGACAGGTGGCACATTAATTCTCCACTCAGTTTGCCTATTAGGCAAACATATTTAATCCAGAATGTGTTCATTCCCTTTGTCTGTTTTTTAAAAATTTATGTCCACTGAGTCAGCTGCAGAGTAGCCCCCCAGGCTGAAAGTGGAAGAGAGGTGGGCTCAGCTGAGGGAGAGTTCACAGGGTGTGAAGCACTGAGATCTGGCTTGCTTGGGATCACAACCGTTGTGTGAAAAAAAAAACTGTCTTCTCTTTCTGTGGCCTTCCAAAAGACTCATGTCTATCATGGGTTAACTTTCATTTGCAGGGGTAGCTGGGTGCTCTGGCTCCCTAGCTGTGGCTGCCTCGGCATCACACTCCAGTCCTTGGTTTTGCCCACTTTGGTTGGAGTGCTGTGTTTCTTTGAGCTCCTTAACAGACTAATAGCATCGAGAGCATGGCAGAAAGGCACTGGGGCCCCTTTGATCAGAGTGTGAAATATGACAGGCACTCAACCTTATAAACAAGTCTTTACCCCACTTTGTAAATCTCACAATCTTTTTGCAGAAGGTATTTTGGGAGATAATTATTTTGAGCCCTGATGGAGTTGCAGGCAATACATTTGAGACTCAAAGACATTAAATAACTTGCCCAGAGGTGCCCACATACAAGAATCAAGTCTAGATGTCTCCAGATCCTGTAGGTTATGCTGCCTGCTGCTCTTGCTGAGGTTCCCAAAGATTTTGAATATATTTCCAAACAGAAAAAAGAACCCTCTGTCTAGAAAACACAGGCTGTTTCAAAGACTGGGCAAGGAGACAGGTGCCATCAGGGCAGGAGGCTGACTGCTCAGTGTACAACCCCTTCCACTTCCATAGTAATAAAAGCATTTATGATCACTTTTCAGAATTTAGATCTTTACATATCAGTCACAGTGTTGGGCACAGTTGGATATTGCAATCCCCACTTTTTCCTTTCTTGGATTATCCCACTTGCTGTCCTTCCGATGTTTCTGACCAGCATTAGGTAGTCATAACAGATGGTAAAAAGGCTACTCAGCCTTTTCTTTCTACTCTGGTGGGGATCTGGAGCAGATATATAACATGTAAATAAATGGAACAAGGGGTTGCAGATTTGTAGAAATCCTGTATATTGTGTTGTGTCAAAGTGTAATCACTGATACTTTTGTGTGTATATATATGCACTATATATATTATTTATATAAATATATTTACATTTTATATATTTTATATAGATCTATTATATATAAATAATATATAAAGTATGTGACCACAATAAAAAAAGAAAGTATGTATACATTATATATATTTTATATATTTATTTATATGCTTTATTTATATATTTCTATTTATATAAAGTATATATATATGAATTTAAAATTATTTTACATCATGTGGCATCCCTCAGATAAAATGGTATCAGTTCTGTTACATGTCCACATACATCAAATGGTGGAACCCCTAAAACAAACCTAATAATCCTGCAAATCTTGAAGTAAAAAGCTTGCTGGTTTGTCCTGCCTGCTACATGTATGAAGCCACGTGTGATAAAGATCCGCAGTATGTCCAGTAGGTTTTCAACATCAGCAGTACGTGAGAAAAGATATAACTACCAGCTCTCCTTTAAAAAAGTCAAATCAAAAATATTCTGGGTAAAAGGCACATACTGCTTTTTTATACAGAGGAAAAAATATGATGTATATCTTAACTTTGAAAAGGTAAGTTGTCAGGAAACAAAGCATATTCCCATTGGAGTCCTGACTTTTCCGCGATACATTCCTCAAAGACATCAGAAGCACAAAAGTGTACATTTGGGGAAATATTTTTAAAAAGCATTACAGCAGTGTTTGACATTTGTTTCATACTTCCTTTGGGAGTCTATGTGAAACGCTGATTAGATGTGCGGAGGTACTGTCAGGTACGTAGCCACAAGAACACATCTCTTGGCGAGTGAAGAAGGTGCGGTGCCTCTTTGGGTAAAGTGACATCAGGAGATGCAAGCTGCAACTGGAAGCACACAGTATTTTGTTGGAATAGAAAAAAAAACAAGCATAAAAATAATAATCCACCTCAAATTAAAAATGCTATAAAATGCAGATATAGAAAGAAACTTTCCTCTTTTAAAAAACTGTGGACACTTATTAAAATAAAATTTAATTAAAAAATTGTGGACACTTAAGTAGGTAAAACATAACAAAAGATCAAGAAAAATGTCCTTTCTCTTCTGTTAGTTGCTCTTTTGAAATGAAAAAAATAACTATAGGTACAGTCAGTGAGCATTATGTATAGACACAGTGCTTATTTTAAGGCCCTTACTGATCCCTCTAAAACTCTGTGTTCTAAGGCCTGTTACTGGCCATTTTTCACAGCTGCAAGAATCAAGGCTTAGAGAGGTGAAGCTACTTGATGGGGCCACACAGCTTTTAAGTAGAGGCAATGAGACCTGAACACAGGCGGTATGACCCCAGAGTTAAATCACCTAATTAATGGCAATATTTTTTTTACTTCAAAGTTTTGGGGTTTTCTTCACACTATTTGCTTCAGAATAATCTAAGATTTCTCTTTTTTTAAGGGGAGTAACTCAGACTCAGGCACCTGTTCATTGAGATGATAGCTGAGCCTCAGTGTGATTATGCTGTTGTAGACAGATCGACATGCTTCTGGCATAGCACTGCTGAAAAGCACACAAAGCTTGTTGTATTGGAACATTCATTCATTCATTTTTTTTTTCGTTCCACATACTGTTTCACCCATTACGGGTGTACAGCAGTGGACAGAACCACTCCCTGATCTCACGGTACTTACATCTAGTAGGGAAGATAGAATCAAGTCAATATATGATGTGTCTCCTGGTGGTAAGAGGTTTAGAGAAAGTAAATCAGGGCAAGGAAATGGAGTGTGTGTGTAGGAGGTTTTTTGAGGTGAATATGCTGTTTTTATCTAGGAACATTGAGGAAGAAAAGAACAGTGAGAGCTGAGGGGTAAGAGGATATCAGGGGAAGGAGCATTCTCAAGGAGAAAGCAAGTGCAAAGCCCACGTGATGAGCCTGTTTACCTCACTCTGCTCCTATATATTCTTTTCTGACTTGACTGTCGTACGTTTCTCTAGGGAATGTCTATGTTGATCTGTATTAAATGACATGGTGCCAAAAAACCCAAACATGGCACTTCTGCTTCCAAAGGTTTGGTGAACATGGAATGTAACCCAACAGATTTGTTCAGTGATACTGCCTCTGAGATACATCCTTTCCCAGCCAAGTGAGTGTGTTATTTTTAGTGGACTTTAGTCTTACACGAGGGAGCAGAAACTGAGTTCCATATGTTCTCCTATGCAGCGGTTATGACGGCAGGAGGGTTTGGTCCCCATGCCTCTGGTTACCCATTTAGAGCAAATGAACAGAATTGCCTTTATGTTCTGAAAAGTGAATAACAATTGCCTTATGACAGAGTAAAACACTGTGGATTATTTTAATCTCTCAGCCAAAAGGTTTCCTACTAGTCAATAAAATGTTACCTGATATTATATTCTTAATTTACTTAGTAACATCACTCTAAGTTATTGGTATCGATTCATTGGCAGTTATATTTTCTTGAGGAAAAAAACTTATGAAATCTGTGAGTTTTTGATAGACGTTCACAGCAAAATGTATATTTAAAACCCTTGTAAATGTGCGCATGGTAATACTTCTGTGAAAGCCCGATTAGTTGTTTTTCAACTGCTAGGTTATTTCAAAATTTTTTTCAAACCATACTTTCTAGTTAAGGAGACTATAAAGGCATCAGAAACTCACTCACAGTGATTCATTTCTGATACCCCTCAACATGGGATAAATAGTTAAACTGATTTGAGTATGTATTGTCTCTGAAAAATTTCCTTTATGCTCATTTGGCAGCCTTAAGAAACAAAATTGCTGCCTCTTACAGACTGAAAATGTTCAAGTTGCAACTCCTGCTGAAGAAAGGTTTTGATAATAGGGTCATTGTCAGGTCCTTAACTCTGTGGCATATTGCTGGGAGCCTCTTAGGCAGTCTTTAATGTGGTTGCTGGGAAGGGAGTCATTGGCAGCAAGGAAGGCCCCTGTGTAGGTGCTTCCTTTCCTGATGAGAAAGCAAAGGACAGGGATCAAGCAGAGGGTCTCAAAACAGATCCTCAGTCACTGGGTCACATGAGTCACTCACTGCAGGGGGAAGCAGGCACAAAACTCTGAATTGTAGAGACAGATAATTTGGGTATGAACATCTGGGTGACTGAGAAACCTGTTGTTCCTCATGGATCAAACAGTACCGAAGTGCGCTAGGTATAATAGGAAAAGCTGAAATTGAGATTTTTTTTTGGGGGGGTCCCTGTTTTTGTGCTGTTTATAATCTACCGGCAGTAATATTTCATGGCATCAAAGACATGGCCAGAAAGTAAGAAGATATATATATGCGGGGGTGGATGTATGTGTGTGTGAGTGTGTGTGAGTGTGTGTGTGTGTGTGTGTGTGTGTGTGTGTGTGTGTGTTTTAAATTATTTATTTTTTTAATGAGGTCTGTCCAGAGGCTGCAGCTGTGGGCAACTGGTGGTTGGCAGCTTCATCACAGCAATGCATCCACGCACGCAACACGTCTCATACAGAGTTTATTAGTGAAACATCAAGTCACCTGGGTGACTTAGCCCCACTACAGCCCAGATTTGGTGCCCTGTGACTTCTGGCTTTTCCCAAAACTAAAGTCACCTTCGAAAGGGAAGGTATTTAGATGTCCAAGGGACTCAGGAGAATGTGATGGAGCAGTGGATGGTGACTGGGAGAATTGTGTGAGGTCCCAAGGTGCCTACTTTGAAGGGGACTGAGGCATCATTGTCCTATGTACAGTCTTCCTATGTCTTCTTCAATAAATGTCTCTACTTTTCTTTATTTTTTAAAGTATATTTTATTGGTTATGCTATTACAGTTATCCCATTCCCTCCCCCTTATTCCCCTCTGCCCTGCACACCCTTCCCACCTGCATTCTCCAGTGCCGCCGCCTCCACCCTGCCTTACTTCATGCCCATAGGTTGTACATATAAGTTCTTTGGATTCTCCATTTCCTATATTTTTAACTTCCCCCTGTCTATTTTGTACCTATTGTTTATGCTTCTTCTTCCCAGTACCTTTTCCCTCCTCCCCATCCCCATTGATAACCCTCCATGTGATGTCCATTTCTGTGATTCTGTTCTTGTTCTACTTGTTTGCTTACTTTGTTTTTGTCTTTGTTTTTGTTTTTAGGTTCAGTTGTTGATAGCTGTGAGTTGTCATTTTACTGTTTGTATTTTTGATCATGTTCTTTTTCTTAGATAAGTCTCGTTAACATTTCATGTAAGGGCTTGGTGATGATGAACTCCTTTAACTTGACTTTATCTGGGAAGCACTTTATCTGCCCTTCCATTCTAAATGATAGCTTTGCTGGATAGAATAATCTTGGATGTAGGTCCTTGCCTTTCATGACTAGGAATACTTCTTTCTAGCCTCTTTTTGCCTGGAAGGTCTCTTTTGAGAAATCAGCTGGTAGTCTTATGGGAAGTCCTTTGTAGGTAACTGTCTCCTTTTCTTTTGCTGCTTTTAAGATTCTCTCCTTATCTTTAATCTTGGGTAATATAGTAATGATGTGCCTTGGTATGTTCCTCCTTGGGTCCAACTTCTTTGGGACTCTCTAAGCTTCCTGGACTTCCTGAAAGTCTCTTTCCTTTGCCTTGGGGAAGTTCTCCTTCTTTATTTTTTCAAGTAAGTTTTCAATTTCTTGCTCTTTTTCTTCACCTCTATGATTTGGATGTTGTAATGTTTAAAGTTGTACTGGAGGTTCCTAAGCCTCTCCTCATTTTTTTGAATTCTTATTTCTTCATTCTCTTTTGGTTGAAAGTTTATTTCTTCCTTCTGGTCCAAATTGTTGATTTGAGTTCCGATTTCCTTCCCTTCACTGTTGGTTTCCTGTACATTTTCCTTTATTTCACTTTTCATAGCCTTCACTTTTCACTCTATTTTGCTACCATACTCAACCATTTCTGTGAACATTCTGATTACCAGTGTTTTGAATTTTGTATCTGATAGGTTGGCTATTCTTCATTGCTTAGCTGTATTTTTTCTGGAGCTTTGATCTGTTCTTTCATTTGGGCTATGTTTTGGTTTTTTTTGGGGGGTCTCAGTGTGCCTGTTACATAATAAGGGGTGGAGCCTTAGGTATTCTCGGGCAGGGCAACTTACATTGCTGTGTTGTGCCACTGCATGTGGGGTAGTGGTCCTAGAGGCAATAATGCCACTTGCTCTGCTCTCTGCCAGCTTTCAGTTACTTTCTCTGCTACCCACAAGCAAATTGGGCCCTTCTGGTGCTGATTCCTCAGTTGGGTGGTTTTGTGTATGTTCTAGGACCCTGTGGGTCTCTCCAACGAACTCTCCTGTGAGGCTGGGAGTTTCTCTTGCCGCCACAACACCCACAGGTTTTTTTCAGTCAGAGGTTTTGAGGCTTTATCCCTCAGTGCTGGAACCCTGCGTTATGCAGTCTGTCTCAGCTGCCTGTCTCTGCCCCTCCTACCAGTCAGGGTGAATGTTTCTTCAACTCCTTGATTGTTGGATTTCCATACAGTTTGATGTTCTGTCAGTTCAGGTTGTTTTTTTGTTTTTAAATTTGTTGTTTTCTATATTTTGGTTGTGCAAAGAGTCGCAGTGTATCTATCTACCTACATCTCCATCTTGGCCAGAAGTTTGTCTCTACTTTTCATACTACATGGCTGGATACCTTCTGGACAATCTCTCTCTCTCTCTCTCCCCACACACACACACACAAACACACACACACACACACACACACACACACACACACACACACTTCTCTATCTCAACCCTGATGTCAAATATGGCCTTTGCCAATGGACTCTTGTGTGTTGTTGAGTCTTGGAACTTCTTTTCAAGATAGGATGTCATTTACAATCTTCAGGCCATATGTTTACTCAGACTTAAGAAACACAGGCTAATCTTTTTCTATTTTGAGGAGTAATAAATTGAAAAGATAATTACATAATATGGTGCATAATGTAACTCTGGCTTGAGCCATATGTGTTTAATTTTAGAGAAACATGTGTGATGACAGGTTATGAAAGGATGAAACTATTTTAGTCTTTTAAGGATTAGAAGCATGATTTAAAAAAAATAAATGCTTTTTATTACCTACCCCTCTGCCCCCCAAAACAACCCAATATATAAACTCAATGAAAAACACCCAAATGAAGCAATTTGTTTTTGTGGTGGACACTGGCAAAGAAAATTCAAGGACTTAATTCCAAGCTCTTGTAAAATTAGATGCAGGCTTCTGTGTGCTGCAGGGACGGGTGGCATGTAGTTCCTGATGTGAGAGCAGAGTAGAGTTGCTGTATTTAGAATCAAGCAGAAATTTCTCATGTGCGTACCCAGTTAGAAACACACCAATTATCTTTTTATCATATCTGATATAAAATGCTGTGGTGGGAGAAATGCAAGAGCCCTTCTTTCTTCCTTCCACAAACATCTGTTGAGCACCTTATATGTTCCAATCACTATACTAGGAACCTAAGAAGTAGAGTCAAATACAATACCCCTTATTAAGACTATTAAGCGAGCTAGAGGCTTGTACACTAAGATCCACTTTCAGTCTACCTTTAGATTGTGTTTCTTTGCCCATGATCTTGGCCTGGAGGCAGGATTACCAGTGTGGTCCACAGAATAATGTCCCCTAAAGATGTCTGTGTCCTGATCCCTGGAACCTGGGAGTGTGATATGTTACAGGGCAAAGGGAATTAAGTTTGAAGATGGAATTAAGGCTGCTG